>VVHJ01063445.1:27243-52996 GCA_015107715.1 Tylochromis polylepis | reverse complement strand
AAAAGAAACTGCCCCCCCCCCCCCCCCCCCCCCCCCACACACACACACACACACACACACACACACACACACACTCACACACACTTTAAACGTTACATAGAAACTAAGCGGTTGCACTTTCAGCTCATCCCCACCAGATGTCTCTCTACACTAAGCCACTACGCCAGGAGTACCCTGTGTGATAAATACCCGCAGAAACAGGGCTTGGTTCTGTCAGACTTCATCCTCATAAAAGCCCAGGCTGCCATTGGAGAACCCGTTGGCAAGACGAGCGAACAGGAGGAAGACGCAGGAGATATATAGGAAAGGCAGTGTCCGTCACTTCAGCCGATGTAACCAGACAGCTTATGCTGGAGTCAGTTATTATATAGTAGCAACTTCGTCATTAAAAAAGAGGCAGAAGAAGGCGAGAAAATGGGACATACTGCAATACCTATATTGATGGCTGTATTGTCATTATGCGTGCGGAAAAACGTCGAGGTAAGAGCAAAACAGTCTGAATCTTTCATCTCTGCCAGCTGATTTTTTTGTTTGTTTGTTTCGTTCACTGAAAGACGATGAGGACAAAATGTATTTATTATTATTATTATTATTGTTGTTGTTGTTGGTGTTGGCTCTCTCATACAGTTGCTGCTTCTCTGGAATTGTTCACAATCATCTGGGGCAGGTTTAATTTGTAAATGCACCGTCCTGTGTCAACAAGAGTTATGACACGCATCGCCCACGAAAATGCAGTGATAGTGAAAATGTTTGAGATGCAAATACTGATATATGATGTAAATGAAAGTCTACACTCAGGAGTGTCTCCGTGAAGATGGTTTACAGTATATTTGGCTCGCTGCGTCAAGCCTAGGCCTGCACTGACATGATGAATGTTACAGGCCTTCTTTTTTTTCTTTTTCTTTTTTTTTTTGCTTCTGTAGAAGGATGGAGATTAAATCCCATCTCATTTCACCCCATCTGGCGCTGTCAGAGGAGCAAATCAGCTCGCATCCGTCCTTTAGAGAAGTGGTGCAGCGCTTGAGCTGGATGGAAGCATCATGCATATTCAGTTGGTGTTCTGTTGTACATTTGGTCTTCATGGAAGAACACTGAATTGATTAAAAACTCCCAAATGAAGAGTCAGGAATCAGATTTGCTGTCAGATTTGCACTGAGGCGTCTTTGTGCAGATACCTCTGGTTTCATAACGTGCTTGGGAGTGTGATGCTGAGATATCCATCTTAATGACATATATGGGGTCATTCTATTGGCATCTGTACCTGTCCATAGTTAGGGGGTAGACACTGAAAGTCTCTTGTACAGAGTGAAAGATCAATGGGCCACCAGCTACTCCAACCCCCTCTCTGGCTGATCGTGACTTACAGCTGACCCTCAGTTTAATGGACTTGACCTTTATTTCTCAATAACTCCTCAGTCACCCATCATGAGGCATGAATTCAGGTTGGAGGATGTGCTCTAGGTTTTTGTTGGAGTTGTGTGAGTATGGGAGGGATATGAGGAAGAAGAGGGCGAGGAGGGGGGAGAAGAAAGGGGGATGGATGAGTCATGACGTCCCAGCTAGAGCCATGGTTTAGGTCAAACACTCCTTTCCTAATGAAGAGTGATTGCATTCACCTCTCATGTCTGAGGTGAAACATGGAGGACCCTGACTGCAGGTTGAGACGGATCTTGAGGTAGTTTGTGAGATGTTTATTCATTAACCATCATCCTCAGTGAATCTGTAGCAGTGATAAAGCCTCTCCTTTCATTCTGAAATGATTTCACTTCTGTAAGAGCCTTAGTGGGATTACTGCTATACCGAGGAACAGGCTTTAGCTTCATACAAGGAGACCTGCTCATGAAGGTTTACAGGGAAGATTACACATTGAGAGGGTTGACTGGCTGGATTACACTGTGGTATTAGTCCTAATAAAACTGTCAGCCTCCCGTAATTCACTTAACATGAATACAGTTCAAACATGAATAGTGCAAAATTCTTTTGATCTCTGTTATTGCATGCAATTTAAACAGAGCATGTTCACTTGAAAATGGAAATTTCAGACAGTACTCTGTATTCATAAGCCCTTAACTCAAACACATATTCAGGATTATCATGTGTTCTTGCTGTGAGTGCACAGACATATTTATGCCAGACAGTCACGTGTATCATATGTCCAATAAGAGCGTCTCTGCTATCTCAGCTTTAATAGCACTCACCTGTAGAAGCACTGAAAACATTAGCGAATTGACATACAAAGCAGTTTTCCCCCTGATGCAAAAGGTCAGAGAAACAACTCCTTCGTGGCACCCTGTGAACTTGTGCAGTGTCGTCTGACCTGAATGAAATGCAGAAGACTCTTTTGTTTGTTAGGAGCATTTCCTATTTTTAATAAGAGTGGGCAATATAGGTAGCTTACATCACATTTGGTCAAATGTTATTAGAACTGCAGTGATTTCTGCTTGGCACCGATATTGAATTTGATTGAGTTTTTGCGCAAATGCAGATCTTTTATTAGTTTCTCACATCATTTTCCAGTTATTTGATTATATTTTTGCTAACATTCCTTTCATTATCCATTATTTAAGATGGATGTTTTCTTAATGGACCTTCAAAATATATCAGAAAGAAAAACGCTGGTTGTGATTTCATGTTCAGATTGCTTATCCTGTCTATACCAAATATTTTTTCTTTGGATTTGATGATAACTGGGATAGGGGTGGGATACGCTCCAGCCCACCTGCGATCCTTAATCGGATAGGTGGAAGAGGATGGATGGGTGATTTTATTTTATTCCTGAGAATAGAAACATTTCATGGCTAAAATTTCAATCGAGAACTAGTCTTGGTTACCGCATTAATTTCCATAATCTAATAATGTCAATTAAAAAAAAGAAAAAGAAGATTTTTTTTAATGGTTTGCAGTATTACCCATAATGCTTTAATGGGACCAGAGATGTTAATGAAACAGCTGCCCTGTAGAACTGCCTGCACAAAACCTGCACAGTGAACAAATTTCTATCCATTTGCAGTTTGTTGTTACACAATGTGCTCATACAGTGATTGTGCTCGTCTGTAGCCATATTTCTTTTTTTTTTAAAGAGCGCAGTAGGATCTACAGGTATGCTCAGTTTTAGATAAATAACTGCAGTGCAAACCTCTGCCTGAGCTCTCCAGCACAGAGAAGCTCGAGGACAGACCCAGAAACAAATGCGCTGTTTCGAAAGATTGTGTGGGAAAGCTTCAAACATAAAGAGGGGAAACTAGGAGAGAGCAGGGAAATTATGTGGAGAAGATAAAAAGCAGAAAGATTAACAAAATACATTGTAGTGAGCCTGAATGTCAAATAAAATAGTAATGCATAAAGTTGCTGTGTAACCTGCCCACTCCATGCAGCCACGACCATCACATCAGCAGTAGCAATTTCAGGCCATACAGATGCAACGACCTCCCACTCCCATCTGCCTTTCAGTGTAGTAACACAAGATGATTTGTTTAAAAAAAACAACAACAACAGAAAAAAAAACCAGAAAAAGAAAGATAAGGACAACCAGATCTCTCTCTCTCTCTCTCTCCCACACTCACACACACAGACGCTGCCCTACACTCACTTAATTAATTTTAGAGCCAAGAGATAATCGTATTTCACTAATGGATTCCTGTGTGCTTGCTTTTCTCTGCTATATCCGTGTGCCAGTGGGCATTAAAACGTACCATTTTGTTGTATCACATGTTTTTTCCCTGTTCTCCGTATCTCGCTTCCTTTCCAAGTTTTTGAGGTGCGCCACACACACTCGCACGCACGCACACACACACATACACGCACATACACACATACACATACACACAGTTCCAGGATTAGATCTTGCAGAGTCATTGCGAAACAAAAGCTGTACTGTACTGGGGGAAAGGGATCACTGTAAAAGTGCCTCAGCAGTAGAGTTGTTACCAGAGTTGATAAACGAATGCACGACATTAATGCACCCTTTTGGGCAATTGTTGCAGCCCATCTCATCGGAACTGTGCCATATGTTTAGTACTGTTGGGAGGTTTCATTCTCGTTCTTGCTGCCAGTTGATTTGAGTGCCTGGGTAGAAATTTAAAAAGTGTACATTTGTGTATCCCTGAGGCGTAGAGTTCATCCAGATTCTCTGCAGAAAATAAATTCACATTAATTGCACATTTGCAAAGCATCCTCCCCGATAGGTTTGGGGAACCTCTGCCAAATCCCACTCAAGATGATTCATCTTGTTTTCTGGCCTCTCTGAAATCTTTCAAATTATAGGTCTCAGTTAGAAAATGGAGTTATTCCCAATTTAAAGTTTAGTAATAATTTGCTCAGGAGGCTTGTCATTTAGTGCCATCCCTTATAGCCTGTCATGACGTGGTGCATTTGATGAGTTAATTTCTCTGGATTCCCAGACTGTGCAGCCATTTTTTAGGGTATGTGTAATCAAAGGATAAGATTTAAAAAGAATGTAGATTAAAGCTGCTCCCAGTTTCCTGAAGATTACTTTGCTTTTCATCATCCACCCACTGACTGTCACATAAAACACACACACACACACACACACACACACACACATATATATATATATATATATAAGGACAGAGAGAGAGAGAGAGAGATTCATGGGGTAATTTCAAGCTTGAAGCACTTCACTTATGATTTTCTGCACCTGTGTCTGTACCAGCTGAAGCCCAGATGGGACTGTGCATTTTTGATGTGTGCAGGGGAAGATTTGTGTATGTACAGCATACGTTTGTCCAGTGTCACCTACAGGGATTGAGAGACTAGATGATGACATCCAGCTCTGCTTCCTCTCCTCTGGAGTCTTGCAGGACAGAGATATCGCTGCCGCCTGAGGTCTTCACGTCCTCATAACTGCCTCAGTAAGCCTAATGGGGTTGTATTTCTGTGGAGAAGTTTAAAACCAGGGCAAAGCGTGCCGTTTAGCCCTGCTGCAGCCAGTGGGAGGCTTCGGCAGAGCCCCCCTGAAAAACATCTGCAGTGTAGTGATAACACTTGTCCTCCATGTTCAGGAGGAAAGAGAGAGAGAGACAGAGAGAGAGAGAGAATACACAGTGAAAGAGATTGAGGGCTGGTGAAGCGAGAGAGAGAGTGAGAGAGAGGGGATTGCCCTGGCACGGCGGATGATTTGAGAAACAGAGGAAGAGAGAGAGTGGAAGTGATGTAGAGCATGTAGAGTGTTGTGTGGGTTGCAGGGTGGAGTGCGTGCTGTGCTGTGGAGGAAACAATCCTTGTACCTGCTCAGCCTCAGCAGCTGGTAGAAAAAAAAACTATGCCAGGAGTGAAGCACTAAGTTACATGAAACCTTGACTGCAAAGTCTAACTTAATAACGAGGCTGGATGCGGGGTGTGAGAGTGTGCAGGGTTGTTGGGTCCACTATGACCAATGAAAACAGTATTAACAGTTCAAAAAAGAGGGCTGGAAACAGTTATGGAGGAGAGTCAGTGTACTTTTGTTGCTCTGTCATCTCTCTCAGAAGGACAAAAAGCTCATTTCAGACACTTTCATCCAAGTTGAACAAAGATGGGTAGAAATCACTTGCTAACAAATAGGTCACACAGTTGCACTGACGAGAGACTCAGAGGCACAAACGTGGACGTACACATGCGGCACACACTAAAGATGGCAGACTGCACAAGCTGCATCAATTATTGAAGGCCATGAAAAGGTCTGGGCTCTCGCTTGTCGACAGGGCTTTGGCACTTGTCACGCTGCCTCTCAGCAATCTGAAGCAAGACCCCACCCCCCTCTCTCTTCATGCTACCTGGTTTTTGTGTACCCCACTACTTCCCCTCCATCCAGCCCCACTCCCCATCCACCTCTACATAATACAAAGGAAAATCCCCACGCCTGTCTCCTCCTTGGCTCTGCCCCCCTCGTTCTTCCTTTCTCTCTCTGTCCCTGCCTCCTCTGTTCTCCACCACCACATCCCAAGGGCACTCCTCACCCCTCCCCTACTCAGACACTGCCTCTCCATCTGCCTCAGCAGCTCTCAGTAGCCAGTGACATCTTTTCTCTTTTCATGTGTGTATTTTGATTGTTCCTGAATAATTCATGCTGCTCCTCACCCCTAGTTTTATTTTTCCCTGCCCCTTCTACATTTCCTTGATTTCTGAGATTTTTTTCCGAGATCTGACTCCGCAGTCCTTTTCCCACTGAACGCCTCATCTGTCGACACTGAGGGCCAAATTAAAAACTACTGCAGGCAATGTGAGTTTGATTCCCAGTGGACACATATAACTTATAATGTCAGAATTCATCCCCTTTAAAAGTGAGGTCAAATTTCAACCACTGTCAATAGATGGTGAATAGCCAATCAAAAATGCTTACTTGTGTCCCATGTGGCGTGATGTCAGCAGCTCTCTGCTGAATACAAATGTGCAGTATGGTAATTGGTCTGCCACCAGAAGCCTCTTTTATCTGATATGTCCAAACAAAAGGTGTAAGGGCAGAAAATACATGGAGAGATTTGCTGCTTTCACTGCTGTCTCTGGTATATTAACAGACCAACTGCAAATGGTAGTTGCAATACTCCAAATCGCTTCAATTTAAATCTGTTTAATTTATATAGCAACAAAACACAAAAACAGCTGCCTCAGCATGCTATACATTGTAAGGTAAAGACACTAAAAAAATCCCAACAATCAGATAACTCCCTATGAGCAAGAACTTCATGAGTGGGAAGGAAAAACTCCCTTTTAACAGGAAGAAACCTCCAGCACAATCAGGCTCAGGGAGGTGGAGCCATCCACCATGACCGGATGGGGGTAAGGGGATCTACACAATGATTTGTTTTTCATGCTTTAAAATTGACGCCATCAAAGTGTGTTCCTCGTGATGCCTTCAGTGTCAAATGTTTTGGAGCATTAGAATTGCACCAAGACACAAAAGGTTATTTGTCTTCTTCGTGAATTTGCATTGACATCTTTTACTAACCCCCCCTTTACTTCACTTTTTACATCAGATTTAAATTTTGCACAGGCTAAATGATCAAAGACAGTGACATAGCAGAGCTGAAAGATTAAAACAGCTCAGCTATGTTTTAATAATGTTTCCATGACACTAAAAGAGGAATAAATTACAACACAAACAGCCTGTCAGCCAAACTGTTATTTTAAACATTGATATATGCCCAACATTTCACATTGGGTTCATCTCTGACATATAATATCAGCAAGTCTGCGGGTTAAGTGTCTATTTTGAGTCCCCCGTTTGTCATCATCATTGTCTATTGTACTTTTACTTAGTAGTAAGATACCTGGAAGATTATTCACATGTATAAGTGGAACATTTCAAGGGCTAGTTTGTGACAAAATGTTACGCTGATGATGAAATGAAGTGAAAATAGATACTTAGCCCGCAAAATGGAGATCAGCAGGTCTTTGTTTACCTCTGTTTACCTCCACATCAAAGTAAGACATGCTTTTTTCTGCATTAAATATTAGTGCGATTACCAGTAATCAGTTTGCGTGCTTGATTTAAATAGTCTCCCCTCTATATTTTGTGCCTAAGCAAGGAACTCCAAGAAATACATATTATGTACAGTGAGTCACAAAAATCTCAGAGTTCCCACCTCTTGTCTCTGCGCTCTCTTTGTAAATACTGGCAGTACTTCTTTTTTCTTTTTCGCCAAGTAAATCTAGCTCATAATGTTCCCACTGCATTTTCCTGTGCCTGTTTTACACAGTGTACACAGATGGGTTGTGCTGGTTTTTCAGACAGCTAAAGAGGATAAAGAAAATCGGGCGCTGTTTTGGCTGCAGTTAATTGTAAGATTCAGCCAGTCGTGTGGAAAGACACATTATGTCATTCTTTTCTGAGCTCAGGGTCATTCATTTGCCATGGCCAAGCTGTGCCAGTTAACAGCCAATACTTCTACAAGTTTAGGCTGACAAATTGGATACTTCACACGAGTCTGATTCCGGCTTTGGGGGAAAAAAAATAGCATAATGTGAGGGGTCTTTTGTACAGATTGTCTCAATGATTAAATCATTTTCTTTTCAATTGGGCAGGCTGTGGAGACTTTATATCCAGAGGAAATGAGATAACACTAATATTTAATAATCTGCTACAGACTACACAGCCAGCACACATTATCTTACCAGAGTGGGCCAGTTTAAAAACACCAGAGTCAAAGCAAGACAGGACATGTCAGCCTGACAAGATCTCACTTATCATTAATATGTTGTCATTTGATTTATGAAACTGTGCTTTATAGTTCAGGATTGTATAGCAGCTGCACCACCTTGCTACTTAAACCAGCCTACAGGTGACGGTATGACAATCAGATGAGTCAGATTCATAACTCATCATTTCTTTTGAAATACTCTGTGTGAGTACAACTGAAGGAAGACATGTAAAGACAGACAGTTGCTGATCTTGATTAAAGTAAAACGGAAAGCTCATCAGGCGTGACCCTGAAGCAGAGAAAATTACACATTCAGTCAGGTACTGATTCATCAACAGTGATGGATCATGAAAAAGAATGAAAACAGCTTAATGCTGTCACTGATAGCGAAGGAATACTAGTCCACACAGTTAACAGTTAGCATGTTTCATTGTTTATTCTATTATTGTGTTGTCTGTATTTATAATATTCAGTAGTTATTAACGAGTGATTATTATATACTCTTTTTACATGTTTCATTTGGGTAGTAAAAAAAGTACAATATAAGGGAGACCTTCAGTTTATTGCTGCAGTATGCAGTGGAATCAATCGACAGGCAGTGACGAGAAAATGCTAACTAACGATTAAGCCAACGATCGTCGACCTGAGGAAGACGGAAAGTTGAAGCTAACATATGCTGACTCTTTTATGTGAGAAAGAACGTGAGATAGAGGCAGATTCTTAATGAAGAGAAAAGAGAGAGTGTGTGCTAGAGATGCTTGAAATTCAGTAGGGAACCAGTTGCTACGGTAACAAGGAAGGTAGCTGGCTCCTGTAGGTGGTGTTACCATGACAACCACCCTCAGTGGCCAAGTGATGCTGAGAGAGAGAATGTGGAGAAGAAGCCTAAAAAAAAGAAAAGAAAAAAATAGTGTTTACGTGTTTGATGAGACAGATGAAGGGGACGTCAAGTGAGCGGAAGCTGATGTAAAATGTGGGAGAGCGACACCTTCCACGCTGCTGCAGGCTTTCATCAACTTTCCTTGGTTTGCTTTCTTTGTGTAAGCAGCCTGACGAGTCAGCACGAGCTGACCCAGCCTTAGCTGCTTGTCCTGCTGTTCATTAACAGAGCACCTGAACACTTTTAACAGCAGGCCAACCGTGCTATATGAGAGACCTGGGAAGAGGAGGCTATTCCCTCAATATGCTTTTGCAGCTGCGGGGGTCACACTAGCCTTGCTGGGCTCTTAAATCGGCGCTCGTGTGCATTCTGACCTCTCACTGGGAGTTAAAAGACCAGTTTGTTCTCACTGTGGTGATACCACATGTCTCTGAATGAAAGCACAGAATCAACATGGTGTGAAGTAGGTTGTTTTATACATACTGCTATAATTATTGTGGCATATATTGTGTTATGTGCTGGGGTGTCCACTGCTAATAAAATATACACCGTCATTGGTCACATCTTGAACTTAATATACATATATACTATATATACATAATAATGATATTGATATATACATGCAGCACATACTACTCTGCCACACTTCTTTGGGCTCGCGTAACCTATAGCACATAACCTCAAAGCCTCATTTACATGAGGTGCATCTGCTAGACAGGCTCTCAGGGGAGCTGGTACAGTGATGAGAATTGTGTATGTGCATAAATAAAGAGACAGAAGCAAAAAAGATGTATGAATGTTTTAACCTCTCATTTTCTACCCCTGCCCCTCTTTCCCCCTCTCCTTTATGCCACCTCTCTCTCAGTGCAGGATATTATTATTGTTTTACCGTTATACAGCTACACTTAGCACACTATATATAGGTGAACTGATTCAATTCACAATTTCCTAATGGCTTCTAAAAATATTAATCTTGAAACACAAATTTTGTTTTAAAACTTGTGCCACTGTTTAATGTTTTTCATGCAGTTTTATTTTATTTATTTATTTTTTACCATGCAAGCATCGGAAAATCTATTTACCCAAATCTTTTGCAATAAGTACAACACATGGGGATACACGTAGTGGTTATATGCACCACTCACAACAAGTGCAGATGACATGCTGATCCAAAGGAGAATACAGAGGAAGAAAGAATCCAGATCTGCTGCAAAGACAACAGAGTGAAAGACAGAGGAATAAGCAAAAAGTGCAAGTAAAAGATAAGAAGCAGGCAAGAGGAAGCATCAGATCTTATTGATGCCAGTTGCCTGCTGCTTGTCGGGGGCACTATGGAAAGACAGCCTGTCCTTAAGTGGATCAATTATTGCAGTCTTTTAACCTAAACATACCCTCATTTAGGCTTTGAGATTGCCCTAATCTATTTAAAAGATGCTCAAGGGCACGATGATGTTGCTTTAAGACTTTCAGCCTTGTCTTGCCTGCACAAATACACTCTTATCTGATACCTTACTCAGCTGTAAAACTCAGCTATCTTCTAGATATATGTCATGTGTCTTAAACTGAAAACCGTCCTACCCCATAATCTTCATGCTCAATTGACAATTTGGTTTCAGGGTGGACTGCCAGTTTTAGAAAGAGAGTTTGAAGCGTGCCCATTGCTGTGTTTTGATCCCACCTTATCAGTCTTGCTTATGTGCTATTAGAAATAAAATGCAGTATTTAACTACATAGGAGAAAGATGCAACAATAGCCTGTTGTAATAGAAAACAGTTGTCTTATATACAATACATTTTAGCAGTGCCAATAAACAGTATTCTTTAAATCATGAAAATGTTTACTAATAGGAATTTGATGCACCGACTCCCAGACATTACTCAAGCCTTTTGAATGTGTTTACAGCATAAATACAGATTTGGAAAGCTGTGATGCATTGTGTCAATCTCAATCTGCCTAAGGAAAATCCACTATTCAATGTCAATTGTGTTGACATTAGGATGATTCAGACAGACCTGCAGCGCTCAAATCTCTACTAAGCTGCTGATTCCTTCAATCCCCCGAGGTACCTCTTCAGCTTGAAATTGCATCTGCAGGCGCATAGTGTTTGGCATTAAACTCCTGGCATTCCCCTGTTGTTTTTGCTTAACTGTGAAGGAGGTTCAGCTGTGTTACATAACATCAGAAATTCATCACCGCTAAGACAAAACCATTTCAGCTTGGCTGTGCTGGAGGAACAGAATCTTGCAGGCACATAATGTTTCCGGACTCTCTCTTGTTTTTGGCTGGATTTGTGAAATGTTATTACGCAGTTGTTTCCCTCCCACATATCTGCAGGAAGTGGTTGCATAGACAGGCTTATGAAAATGACCAGCTATGCTTTGTGTTTCTTTTTTTTTTTGTCTTTTCTGAAGAAAAAAAAAACATGCACAGTGTGGCGTCATTATGGTGCGTGACTCAGATAAGGCATTTGTTGAAACGTGGGTGGAACTGAGAGGCACATTTGTATAGCTGCTCTATGCAACGCAAGTATCACAATCACTCGCCTCAGTCTGAATATAGCTAAATACTGCCTTTCCATTGAAGTGGGGACTCCACCCCAAATTTATTTTACTTCTGTGGGAGTTTCGTTTTGTGTTATATAGTCGACTTTTTTTTTTTCACCAAGTTTTACAGAGGCCGATAAGAAGGCTAAATGGGAGAACAAGCAAAACGCTTGCTGAAAATATAGCTGTAAGATTATCAAATGCATAATGGAAGGACAATAAAGGTGCAGGCTTTAAGGAGGTTAGGATATTGTAGGATATTTAGACGGGATATTCATCTTGAAAAAGTAAAGTGAGTCCTTGTTTTTCTGGCCGGGTCTCGTGCTGCTATTGTATATGTGGGAGGTCTGTATCCAGTTAAATACGTGGGTGTAAAGGATGACAATGTGGCTTTTTACAGAAGACAAAATTCAAAATCTTTCCTATGGCCCAGTTGTAGAAGTCTGCAGAATGTGGGGTTTTCCCGGGGCTTTTCAGAGGGCTTAGGTGTTGTCTGGGTCAGGGGTTGGTGGTTGGAATTTTATGGAGGAAATTTTAACTTACTGACATTTTTTTCATGTTGTTTCTGACTCCCATTCTTGCCATGTTTATGAGCTAAAGCTTGCGAAATTTATTGTACTTACAAAGCTGTTGAAATCCATGCCAATTAAGCTATTTAAGCAATATTAATCTGAGAAGTAAAATTGGATGGATGCTAAGAATTTCTAGCTGGCATTGGTGTAGCCTGTTATGTAACATAAACTCTTAGTAGATGAAAAAAAGGATGCTCTTATGCATTTGCATGGCTTATGTATATAGGCTTAGATAATATTTACAGGGCATCAGTTCAGTTTTTATGTATGTGCATAATCCTATGGACTGTCTCTGCTGGTAACCTAATTAATTTTGTGTAAGGCACTCTGTGAAACACATACGGTTTGGACCTAACACTAAGTATGGCAAGGAAGAGCCTTAAATGCTGGTTGGATATAGGCTGTTGTCTTTTAGTAAACATCATTGCTTCTAAATAACCTCAGTCATAAAACGACAGGTGCTGCCAGCCTCGAGTTCTGTGGAGTCTCTTGCAGTGATGCCAGCTGACGTGTCCTGTATTTTTAAGCTATACTTGAAATTAAATCAAATATTGGGAGCTGACTTTGGCTGCTGTTCCAGACCTAGATGAACCCTGGTGATTATAGGGCCATCTGCTCCCAGTGTGCCCAGCTGGGGGCTGGACTGCTGTAATCTGAATGGATGTAGCCTGTGATGTTTTCACATCTCTGAAACCAAAAGCCTCTCGCATATTTTTTTTTCTTATATTGAAATAAAGCATTCAGTTTATTATCTCATAAGTAACACTGCAGCAATGTGTGGTTTACAGTAGGAAGCTAAAGGAAAAAAAAACAATGCAATATGTTCCGCTCTGCCCATCAGTCTCCTCTGAATTGAAAATTAATGGCTTCAATTAGCCATTAGCTAGAGATGTATAATAATGAGTCAATATGCAGAGCTAACCTGCTTTATCCCCCGTTGTCCCTTTTGTATCATGAGAGTCTGGCTACCCTCTTATAACTACATGCAACACCAGGAAGAGGCCTGATGGAGCCTATGAATAATTAAGCAACATGATTACAATGATGAATGCCCCTAAATCTATCTGGCCATTTAGCACTAGTCTAGGGAGGGAGGCCAAACAGCAGAGTGTCACACATTGTGTGAAAGCTGTTAGGGAGGGAGAGAGGAGACAAGAGGGACATCAGGAAGAGGGAGGTATATCAGCCTGTAGAGGAGGCAGAGGAAGCGAGGGGAAAAAAAGGAAAATTGCGAAAGAGTGAGTGAAGGAGGGGCTCAGAAGCAGGAAGACACCCACTATTAAGCCATCTGTGCTGCAGAAAAACACAAAGACGAAGGCCTGTGCGTGTGTGTGTTTCATAAATGTATGGGTTACTCATGTGAGGCTTATTCACACAGGGTGTGGGTGTGTTCTCCACACGAGATATTGGTTGTTGGACGGTGTTACACTAATCAAGAGCAATCCTAGCTAATCAGGCTTTTCACATAGTTTGCCTAAAGTTTGCAAACATAAATTTACTCTTATGTATCCCGACATAATCAAATCTTGTCTTTGGGAATTCATTGACTTAAAGTTGTATTGACAGCAAATATGTACTGTGCAAGTTTTGCTGCCTGGAGCTTTGATTCTGCTTTACAAACGGTAAAGTGATGCCAGAACTGCTACTATAAGTCCATAATCGTCTACTGACTGCCTGTTAAATCATTTTCATGGCACATATTTAGCACTTAGGTTTTTATTAAGTGTTACATATTTCTTTTTATGAATTACATTTTGTCTTTTGTGATGTTTAAATAGACTGTCAAATATCCCATTGATGTCATTATCAAGGTATCGTCACAAGATACTATATAAGAGACTGCTGCATAGTGGAAGAGAATTAGTAAAGATGCTCTTCAGGGCTCTGATGTCTGTAGTTAATTATCAGTCCATAACCAAACTCTCAGTATATCACAGTGAGAGTTGATTTATACATACACAACAACACACAATAACCACACGTGTAGGTACATGCACAGTGTGTACCTCAGATAACTGAGAGTGGACGATAACAAAGGAATTATTGAATAAATAAACTAGAGACACACAAAACATGGTGACATGAAAGCAGAATCAATCACAACTGTAAAAATGAGTTTGATATCAAAGCAAAGTTCTTCCCAGCGCGTCAGCATCCGAATTACTACGACCATTTGGTTTGGTTCTTCAAACTGCAGTCTAACAGCGGCTTGTAGAAAGTGACAAATGATGGGTGGGCTTCTCCCCTCTGCCTCTTCTGCTCTGGCTTGCCTGCAAAGGCCAGGAGATTGCATCATTACAGAGGATGAAGTCATCCTGCAACATAAGGGTGGAACAGGTGCTGAAAATTTAATTAGAGAAGGATGGGGGATGCTGGTGGAACATGTAAATGCACTGCCCAAACTCGCCCCTGACAGACAACTCAGTTTATGTTTATGTTCAGCATACACCAGATCATATCTGCTATTTTGTGTGCTCATAACATAATTTCCTCTACTGGAAAGGCATCTGCTAAAGTGTAATCACACATTATTATATCTGAGCAAAAATTTCCACTGCGTCTGGTCCAAGTGGACTGTGCACTCGTCTCTCTGGGAGCTTTTAGTTCTTCTTGTGATGTTTTTTTTTTTTGCTGTGGAGGTACACCCGTGATTACAAAGTAGCACAGTCAGTATGCAGTGCATACGGAGAAGCAGAGCAGAGGAATAATAATAAAATACCAAGGGAGCTAACAGAGGCAAAGAATCTGGTGAAAAGGCAGAAAGCCAATCGACGTTTCTGGCTTTATATCACCAGGTTGTTATTAATGATGCAGCATCCCCTGCAGTGGGGAGCTGTCAGGTTTCTGGGCTGTCGGCCTGTTCAGCCTCATCAGCTCAAGGACATGATATGTGGAGCTCAGGATGTTTGAACAGCACTTCCTCGACAACTTGTGAACCCCTCACTCTCCCCCGCATGCTTGCAGACTGTACTGTACGGAGATGCTTCAGTACACCATGGCATTTTCTGCCCGAGACATGGCGGGCGGCTCTGCAACCTGTCTGTTACTGGAGAAGTGTCTCTGTTGACAGATTGTGATGCATTATTGGGAAGCCAGCTGGATCACTGCGTTCAGAGTGTTCATGGTCACAACACAACAGTGTTAACACTCTGAAGTCTAATTGGCTTTAAAATGGGAATAACAAACCAGGAACGCACTGGAAATCTTGTACTGCACGTTGGGAAATATAGCCATAATTTGTAGGCATAAAACATTGATGAAAATGCTTAATCAAAGCACAAGAGTGTGATTAATTAATTGTAGCTAAAGCTATTTTTAACTGAATGAATGCCTGATCCTTCACATTGTCTATTTAATTGATACAACATTCTGATGAAAACACTTAGTGTTTGAATATTTGAAAACATTACTTACCTATCTCAGTTAAATTACAGTTAAAAACTCTTTAAAGCTAATTTTTGAATAATGCTTTTTAATATTAAGACATGGCTGAAGTCTACCACCATGCTACCAGCTCTGTAAGCCTCCACAGAAACACAGCAGTGCTTAGTGCTGAACTCTACTCACGACCTTGTTATTGGGTATGTGTGAGTTCTGGACACACTTAACTTTTAGCCCGAGCATGTCAGCAGAAGAAGAGTCATGTGATCATCAAAGCCTCTTTAATATACAGAACAGTGCTCTCAGCTGAGGCTCTGTTGCGTGTACATTGGTATGCCTGTGACCCTGAATTGGTTTACATGGCTAAGAAAATGGATGAATGTTAGTATGCATCTTTTTCCTCAACCTGTCAAGAATGTCTTGTGCATTTTGCACATGCTTAAGTTACCAATTTAATTTTTTGGTAAGGTCAAATCAATTCAAACTGCTTTAAGTGCTGCTGAATTTCACTCAGTTTTTCCACCAGGTGACCCTATAGTAGGAATACTCCATATTAAACGTTAGAAACATAGTTCTGTTCTTAAATATCAAACATAATTAGGCCATATAAGTATAAATATGTAGTTGATAATGTGTTATGATTAATAACTTACTAATAGATACTGAGGACAGAAAAATAATTTCCCTAAAAACTGTACAGCTTACTGAATTTGGCCTACAATGAAGTGCCAAACAAAGTCAAAACCTTTTACTATCAAGCGGCTAGCCATTGCAGCTGTTCTCACACTCAAATATAAACTTGCTTCCAAATCTAACTTGCTTGGCAGGTGAAACTACAGGCTGCTGCCAGCTTCAACAGGTTCAAGCAAGCCACATCATCTTTCAGCAGTCAGTTTCTCTATGAACTGCCTATTCTAGTCTCGAGTTTAAGAGCAATAGTCATAATGCTATTTACTGAAGTGAACAACATGTGCACTCAAGTATGGCTGCATGATAATATATATGTCAGGATTAGTTTCTGCCATAGCAATAAAGTTGTATTATGAGCACATAAATAAAGCAAATGAACATCCCATGTTTTCGAAATATGGACACTCAGCAGCAATATTCACTGGAGTTAAAGACTGTGTTGAACCGGGGTATGACACATAAGAGCTGCCACAATCAGATTCATAGACAGCCTTGGCAAATGTTTCTGAGATTGTTAAGTATTGAATTAAGTGATTTTCCATTTCCATTTCTTAAAAAAAAAAAAAAGTGAAATACCATAAAATATATTTATGCCCCCCCAACTAATGCTTCTTAAAAGCATTTTTACCATTTTGGTAAGAATAAATAGATGTGATGCATGTTGATGACAGTTCCTGTTATTGCTGTAATAATACAATGGGACAAAAACAGTGAAACAAAGACATTACGTGGTATTCACGCAGTAGGGTAAAATGGGTCTCGTAGCTTATGTGATTTCAGCCACTGATTGATGTTTATGTGATGCTGTTGATGACTATTGTGGTGAAAAGAATGTGGAGAAGAAGTGCTTCTACTTGTCTCGTTCAAAAATTAAGGCTTCTGCTTCTTCGTGGAGCAGCAGACCAGAAGTGTACATACTGTAGATCGTACAGTTGCACTGGTTATAAGGGAATGTCAAGAGAATTCTAATCTGGTCCTACATCTGACTGGAGATTGGGAGTGCAGACTTGTGAGGCTCGAGGTCAGGGCCTCAGGCTCCTGATGGACTGCTATTGATTGGGGGAACGTGGCGATACAGTTGCAGTCGCTCAGCATTGATTTTCTGCAAGTGCAGTAGTGGAGAGCGGACAGAATGAGAGAGCTGGACCAGGGGGAGCTGCCAGGTTATCTTCTCAAATATCCGGAAGTTTTTTTTTCGTTTTTTTTTTTTCTTTGTGGCACTGACCTTCCCTGACTCAAAGAGATATATCTATTTAGACATTAGCTCAGCAGCTACTCTAGACAGATTGTTTCAGCAACTTCAGCAGTCTTTCCCTTTGCTTATCTTACAGTACACTTAACCAATTAAACGATCCAATTCAGCTCTGTCAGTAACAAGCAACAGTTGGTTTTTAAGCAGGTATAATATTTTATAATGTTGAAGCTACAATAAAAGAGTTTTAACCTAAACATGTCATACTACTGAATATAACTGTGTTCACATAACCACCTATCCAGCTAGAATTGCAGGGGGTTGCAGCCTATCCAAGCTGATATCAGGGGAGAGGTTTGAAACACCCCAGAGAGGCTGTCAGTCCATCACAGGGCTCATACAGACCATTTCCATCCACAATTACAGCAAATTTAGAATCATCAGTTAACCTTACACGAATGTCTTTGGCATGTGGGAGTAAATCACCCAGAGATAACCCACTCAGGCGCTGGGGGAAACATGGCTTTCATACAGGACCTGCTGTTAGTCGATGGTGTTAATCTCGTCACGGTTTTGACTTGCAAACCATTTAAACCTATATTTAATGCAGATAGTACCACTTCTCATGTGTTGAAACTGTGTGGAATTGTGTTGCCTTTCTTTTTAAATTTTGCACATATTTTTAATTGCAAAAAGCTACTGTGCTGAATCATCTCTTCTTTTAAGAGGCGTTTTCTCTTTTCTCTTGTGTGACATTGAATTTAACATGCTAAATAATTCAAGGCCTTCTTTGGTTTACAAAACTAGTTTTGTTGTGTTGCCATCAAGCATCATACTCTATATGGACATTAAGTGTGTCAAAGTCGTCAATACTCTGCTGGCTCAATAACTGCAGAGTTACAATACAAACCACCTCTTGCATTAATATCAGCACAAAAACTGTGTGCTGGGAGCTTCATAGCATGGGTTTCCATGGCAGAGCAGCTCCTGTCAGTGTAATGGAGGTTTTTTGGGGGGTTTTTTGGTTAGTAAGATTTTATCTTCACATTCACTGACATAATCCTTTGCTTTATGCAGTGACTTTCACCAGAAAAGCATCTCCGTTTCTAGTGCAGTTTAAGACAGTCATTAAATGACAGTTTTCCACAGCGTCACATCACTTTTGGGAAATGAGGTTGTGTAAATCAAGACATTTCAATTTTTGGAACATATTTCCCCTGCCCTCTAAGCAGCCATTGTTTCCATTTGTTTGTCTTCGCTACCGTTATTAACTCGCAGTGACTTGCAGGTACCTGAAACTTGTTTGATGGGTAAATTATCCCAATGAATATGTCAGCAAGTGCTGACAGCTAAAAACGCTAGAACATCATTCTTTCGGAGAGTCAGTTTTGCTGCATTAAAAAACCTCATTAGGGAGAAAGTACTTTTATGAAATTACTATAGAAAAGGACAGACTTTAAATCACAGCTACCACTTATGAGCATTATGTTAACAGTCTATGACCCTGGAAGCAGTTTAGATTTTAAAAAGAGATACTCGTGTTCATTGTGTCATCTCAGGCATATCTCTCTAAGAGATATTCAAATAATGTAAATGAATAGACATAAATCAGTTTCTAAAGAGGTCTATAAAGTTATTCACAAATCTTAAAAAAAAACTGCTCTGGGAAGTGAGCGGTAATGAAAAGTAGATGCGTAATTTGTTAGAAATCTGCTAAGACATGCAGAAACACAAACCCTGCCCAGCATAATTATAATGCATAGACTGCTCAGGGCTTATTATATTTATTGTACATTTACTCAGAGAGGTTTATATATTTATTTTACCCAGTATGAATTTTAATTAGGACTTCAAACACTTTAGCTCCATTTGGCCAAAGCAGGGCTTTCCTTTGATCAGGCGTCACTCTCCCATATTTTTTCTCTTCTATTTCTTCCCTTTGGGCAACTTCCTTCTAATTGGCTCAGCGTCGCTCATCTTGTCTGTCGTCAGTGGGCCTGTCTTTCTGTCTGTCAGCGCAGATGAAAGCATATGAGCTGTATACAGACTCTGGGATGTGGGATCCCTTTTTTTGTGGAGTTTCGTGGTTAGACAGTAAATAATATTGCATGTTGTCTCTGTGAATGTTTTTGTTCAATTGTTACTAAGAAACCTGCATCCTTTTACTTTACATGGCCTGCAGGACTCTTTAAATATGTTCTGTAAATGTCTCGTTTTCTCCAGCAGACATGACTCAGGGATCCAGCTGAACATGAAGCGCCCACTGTATTTTTTCACTTTTACTTTAGGGCTCACTTCACTTATGTTTTCTTAAAAAAGAAGTCTGTGTTTGTTCATTTTTTAGACCCTTTTCCTCCCTCCCTAACCCCTCCCCTTCTTTATTTCTCCCTGGGCTCTCTCTGTGTCTGTCCTGTGTGTTAATGTAGTGAAGTGGCGCATCGGTCAATGAGCTTGTATTAACACCTGACTCCCAGCCCTAGCTGCTGTTTGTTCCTCTACTGGGGTCCCCTGGGCCCTCCCCCCAGGCAGAGGCAACATATCCCACAATCAATAGCAACATCCTAGAAGGCCACGGATGAGGGGAAGGAGAAGAGAGAGGGGAAGCAGTCTTTTGCGTGCTCTTGTATGGGGGTTTTTTTGCAACCCCCTTGCCTTCTTCTACCAGCTGTTCCTTGTTTTCTCAGATGTCAGTGCTGTCAGCAGACAGGGAGCACAGGCCCACCAGTTCACAGTCGGGCATTTAATTTGCTCCATCATTCATTTTGGGGCATTTCAACAGTGGATCTTTTCTGAATTTTAAGTTTTCTCGTAAAGCGAGCGGTGTGCAGACATTAGCCTCTTCTCTCCTCCTCTACATTTTCCCCTTTCTCTTTCGATCTCTCACTCACTCTGTCTTGCACTCAGGCTTACACTCCTGGTCTATAATGTCGGAGAGTGCCAGAGTGCATTTAAGAATTATCTGTGGTCTCTCCACCATGGATCGGCTTCAGACAGAATATTCTCAGCCTCTGTGTTTATATTAACTCCTCCTCATCTGTCTTGCCCCCGCCCCTCCCCTTTTGCTTTCTAGGCTTTGGCCATGGCCGAAGTGAACGGGCCAGTCCCCCAGGTGGCCGAGCCGCAGATTGCCATGTTCTGTGGCCGTCAGCTCCTGCACATGAACATACAGACCGGCCAGTGGGAACCGGATCCTCAGGGCCGCCAGGGCTGCTTCAAAGAGCCCAGCCAAATCCAGTCCTACTGTCAGGAGGTAGGAAGCAAAACTTTGCAGGGGGATTTAAATTAAACTAATGGAAACTAAACAGCTCTGATGAAGACCAGACTAGAACAGCAGCATTATAAAATTGCTGCTTTAGGAATACTATTTCATGATCTCAGCAAAAATGAATAAATAAATAAAAAAACAAACTGTATAAAACAAAGGGAGTCAAGTAAAATTTCGCATTCTTTTTCTCTAATTTGATTTGTCTAACACGTGTCCTATCAAGCCTATATATTCATAAATATATAGTGAAGTGATGGCGGTCTGTTGGAATATTATAATATTTCACCTGGCCTACCATCTAACTTTCTGTCCTCTTGTTACCTGCTACTGTATGTGTACTCTTTAGCATCTGCTGTTAAGTTATTAGTGGTACACATGCTCTCGACACACTCCTTCAGCTGACATTATGATAGAAAAGGCAGCCAAGCACCATCTGGAGGCCAAAGCAGACACAGCAGCTACAGACAGCAGCAGCCATGAGCTTGAATGGACAGTAATGCGATTAGCTGACATATTATGCATTTGAAATGGCTTTTACACAAAGCCCTCGTTTTCCTTGATATTTGTGAGGAAAGCATTTTAGTGTGTATTCAGACTGCAGGCTACAGCTATATTTCTTTTGCTATTAAATCTCATTATGTGCTTGTGCTTCAAATGATTGGCCTAAATTGAAAATGGAAATAGTCCAGTGTCAAATTAGAAATATTGAAAGACAAGAATGGCCATTGAAATGATTGTCTAATGTGGCTTTAGACAAATGCCCCTACACGGCTTCATGAAGTAAAAAAAAATAAATAAATAAATATATATATATATATATATATATATATATATATACTGCATGGCTCTCCCTTGTTAGTCTTCTCCCCACTGATACTGCTCTCCCTCTTCTTCTTCCCTGATCCTGCTGCTTCTGCTCTACCCCAAAATTACCAATTTTACCCCATCTGCTCTTCCTTTTGTCTTTATTCCCTCTGTTCTGTCCATCTACCTATCTGTTTCTGTGTCTCCGTTATCTCTGCATGTACCTGTACACTCAGATGTACCCAGGGCTCTCAATCTCCCATATAGAGGAGTCCAAAAGACCAGTGACCATCCCTGCCTGGTGTAAGAAAGGTTGGGGGCACTGCCAGACACACCCCTTCATAGTGCTGCCCTACCGCTGCCTGGGTAAGAACAACACAAGTCACTCGCATTACATAACACAATAACAAAAATAACCGATTTATATATTTTTTAAACAATAGAAAAATATATTTCACATATTCCTATAATGATTGTGCTCCATATTTGGTTGAGTGAAATTTTCCATGTGTTGTTTTTTTTTTCCAATTAGCCTTTAATATGCAATTTAAAAGCTGAATTGTCTAAACTGTGAAGGCTGTGATCCTGATTTGTTTTCCGGTGGGTTTTTTTGTTTTGTTTTATTCTGTGCAGAAAAATAAGTGAATGTGTTCACACGTATGTAACTAATACACAAGCTAACAAGATAAACACCTCAGATTGAGATGAGACATGTGCAGACAAACAGGTCAAGCATGCCACAGGCCACTAGGTGGCCAGATAGGCTAACTATGGATGCGTGACTAAATGAAAGGGTAATGAACAGCAAGTCACTCTGGATAAATTAAAAACTTACATGTTCATGCATCTTACTGTGAAACCTGCTATAGCTTGTTTGATTTCTGCAGCAGTGCCTTTCATATGGGTTTTTCCTCATGCATGAGCCTAAATGAAGAGTAATGATAACGGTAATATTATTTTATAAAGAACAGATTAAAAGGAAACAGGATTGTAGACTGTAAACTGTTCATTTCTGCTTGGTTTATTAAGAAAGGCAGTTAATATTCTGCATTTATGATCTCTGTAATAAATATTTTACATTCATTTTAAGCAAAGTACATTGTTTTCTTTGTGTCCTTGACTTGCTACTGTAACTGCATTTTATCTGTCTAAAGTGCTCGCTCATTATACATTTATGCTCTTTTGGTTCTTACTGGTGCACCCAGTCTTCATTTAAGTCTTCCAAGTCACTGTCCTTCCTCTGATCTGTGTAATCTATGCAACGCACATCTGGTGTTTGCTCACACAAGGCACTATGATAAGGTTCATTGGACTCGATACAAAAAATAAAATGAAATACCTGATTTAAATATAGCTGATCACAGCTTTGTGGTCATCTACTCTTGCACCTCTGGACCACTACACACGACTCCTTGTCCTGAGCACTTACATTTGTACACCCCACCATGGAAAAAAAAAATTAGTATAAGATGATGGTCCTGGTTGGGCTTCTGGCACAATGCGCCACCTTTGGGCTTAGAAACTGGACTTTTCACCTGAAAACTGTTGTTTGGTCTCTTGCTCGTAGACCAAAACCATGCTCTCATCAACAGTGATGGCGTATGTAAGTATGAGTAACTGCTCGCTATGTTTTGGGGTTTTTTAAAAAAATAATTTTTTTATTAGGTGGAGTCCCTAAACTTTGTGTACACTCTTGCATTTAGTGTCTGCTACAGCCTGTCCATGTTTGATATGTCTTGATAAGTCTATTCAAATAAGAATCTTAACTGTTATCATAGTCCTACTGCTTCACATACCTTTTCTTCTCTCCTGCTACAGAGGGCGAGTACGTAAGCGAGGTCTTGCTCGTGCCCGACCGATGCCGTTTTCTCCACAAGGAGCAGATGGATGTCTGCGAGAGTTTCGTGTACTGGCACAACATTGCTAAGGAGGTGTGAAGCAGATTACTTCAGACCAATTTAAAAAATTGCACAATGAAGACATGAGAGGTCATCAATCATTTTAAAGATGATGAGAAATTTTTATGTGACTGACACATTCTGTAACTATTCAGCCAGCGCAAAATTAAAAACACTAATACAGCCAGCTAACTCTGACTGTAATAACAGTCAGAGTTAGCTGGCTATTAGTGGCCTGTGTGGTGTATTGTTCGTGATGCCATACTTCGTCAGAACTCCCACTAGAGATGATTTTCTGGCAGAGAGGTGCCAAACTCCTTCATAACAGCTCATGTTGAAGTTTTTTTTTCAGAATAGAAATGAATCATTTTGTTTTTGTTTTTAGAATTTTTTAATTTTTATGCAATTTCTGTCATAAACAACGCATTTTTAACACTATGTTGAAACACTGTGACACTATGTATTTGCTTCTGAATACACTCTAAATTTGACTTTAGGAGTGCACTTCAGACAATCTGGAGCTCCACAGCTACGGGTTGCTGCTGCCATGTGGGGACCATTACCGGGGTGTTGAATACGTGTGCTGCCCAGGGCGCGGAAGTTCTAGTGATAAAGGAGAGGCAGAAGAAAGAGACGTCCCTGCTGGTCCTAAGACACTTACATTCCAGACGAGTGGAAAACTCAGCTCTGTGTAAGATGACTCAGCTTGACCACGCAGACATGTTGTAGGATGAGGCTGTGGCTTGTGTGAAATATTAATAGTCACCCATTTTCCACACAGAACCAAAGTGACAGCACCCACTCCGAGCCCCTTTCCTGAAATAGATCTTGATGATGATTTGGAATTTGAAGATAATGAAGTGGTAGAAGACGAGGATGAGGACGAGGAGCAGGAGGAAGAGGAGGAGGAGGAAGTTGATGAGGATGAGGTAGAAGGAGAGGAGGAAGAGGAGGAAATGGCTGCCAAGGATACAGAGGAGTATGAATACCCTATTGACTCAGGTCCCTACCAAACATCGGACTACTTGGATGACTCCTACTATGAGAAAAGCCAAAAACCCACCACCTCCTCTCCTCTGATGAAGGGAGACAGCTGTAAGTCTGCCTCACTGTTTCTGTTCATATTTCTGTTGCTGAAAGAAAAAATAAAATAAAATCATGCCCCGCTCATGGTTTAGTAACTGTTGTTACCAAAAATGACAACTAGGTTCTCTGCCATTTCCAAACACATACAGACACACTCACCAGTGCACTTCATACATGGATGTAGCAAATATACACCACAGACATGCACACATGTCGGTTTCATGCTCTACTTTTTTGTAGCTCAGCTCAGTTCATGAAATGAGTGTGTGTCTATGTGTGTGTGTGTGAGTGTGTCACGTCAGTCTGGTGCATAGCACAGCAAGGCCTCAGCAGGTTCACTATGGGGTGTGCAATAAATGGAGCAGTGGACCACTTTACACTAAATTTCAGAGCAGTAAATATTGATAGTACTCTTTATGCGTGGAAAACACAGTAAACAAAGAAAAACCAAAACTGGTTGATCATTTTTAGTCATATTTGTGTTGGGTGGTGTTATGGTGTTGTCAGTGGTTTATTTTTGCTCAAAATATTTTTAACCTTCATCCTATCAGTATGTTTATCAGATACTGGACTATGAGTACTACAAACTGTGGTCCCTGGAAGTAAAGTACTGCAGGAAACGTGAAAATGTGAACAGCAAAGGCAGGTTTTATACAAGATTTAAAAAATGAAAAGAAATAAGTAACAGCACGAAAAGAAAATCATTATTTGTATTATATTTAAATTAAATTAATTAAAATTAATTAAATAGGTTTTAAATAAGAAAAAACTTGTCAGGTACAACAAACTAACATTAATAATTGTGTGTTTAGGGATTAAACTGTAAACTGTGTGACTGTATATTTACACATTTCTTACTGTTTTTTCCTATTACATTACATACATTTCATGTAAAGGAAACTATAAAAATACATGAAAAAAATTAAGTTAAATCCAGTGGCTAATTACCTGTTACCACTTTAAATATTAATCCTAAAATTGTGTTAGCTATATTGAATATATATTAATTTCATTAAAAGAGGTAGTGTAACTTCCAGTCCAACCAAGCTGAGGTCAAATACTCAATCTGGGCCTCTGAGCAGTTTTCAGATTTAGCTTAACAAAAAACAGTTATCACAAAAAAATTATGAAATAGATTTAACTCAAACATATTTACTCCAAGTCTTTTAAACATTGCTTCTTTCTTGATGCTGTCGCTCTGTGACCTGTACTGTCCTCTTTAATTGCTAGATAATTTCACTTTGGCTCTTGCACCCTATGTGACAGTAACAACCTGTTTCCTGTTTTTCCCATCTAGTGACTAC
>VVHJ01063445.1:0-25779 GCA_015107715.1 Tylochromis polylepis | reverse complement strand
CTGTCGCTCTGTGACCTGTACTGTCCTCTTTAATTGCTAGATAATTTCACTTTGGCTCTTGCACCCTATGTGACAGTAACAACCTGTTTCCTGTTTTTCCCATCTAGTGACTACAGCTAGACCCACAGATGGTGTCGATGTTTATTTTGAGAAGCCAGTAGATGACACTGAGCATGCCAACTTCCTTCGTGCCAAAACAGACCTGGAGGAACGCAGGATGAAGCGCATCAATGAGGTAAATTTCACAGGGCTAAGAGCAGGCTAATGGCATCTTGGCTGGCAGGTCTTTTGACAGGTGATTCATTAATCTGGGATGAGATTTGCTCATCCATTGCTCTTGTCCTCTAATCTAATTCTGAAAATGACAGTACAGTAGGCCTGTTCATGTTCTGCCTGCATTCAGGGGAGCTAATAATGAAAGACACTTCCTAAATACCTCCCAAAAAAGTGCTGATTAGGGCTGGGTTTAAGATTTTATTGCGTGATGTGGAAACCCCCCTTCATTTCATTAGCATATACCACGAAGTAACAAACTTGTATTGCTGCCTGATGTTAAACTGCCGGGCTGGGGAGCACATACATGCCAAACAGTAGATGGTTCCAGTAAAGTGAACATCTTTGGACTGTTGGGCACATAATGACAAAATTGGAAGATGTTACTTTGACAATCCTGTGACAACAGGATTTTTAAGTTGGTTTCTCAAGAAAAAGAAGAAAAATAACTGTGGGGATATTTGAGCGGCGTCTTTGGCCGTGATCACAAGACAGCTGTCATATAGCTTCAAGATTGTCTTTTTGATTTGGGTTTTCTTCATAGTATTGCATACCACCACTGCAGCATTTTCTTTGTAATAAATGCAGTCAGACCATGTTGTTGAACTGATGCCGAAACCCCAAAAAGAAAAACTAGTTAGCAAATTAGATAGCTGTATCTATGAGTCCTATCAGTTTTGAAGTAACAAAAGATGGTGTCGTTTGAGAAGACTGTCTCCGTCATGCATTCTGGACACATTCTGTGTGTTTGAATCCCTCAGATCATGAAGGAATGGGCAGAGGCAGACAACCAGTCAAAAAATCTGCCAAGGTCAGAGAGACAGGACCTGAATGAGGTAAGCAGGCATTTATCAAACCTGCTTTGCTGACTTACAATTGCAGTATCCCAGATAAAATGAATAATTATGGTCTTTTCTCTACCAGCATTTCCAGTCTGTGCTGCAGACGCTGGAGGAGCAAGTTGCTGGAGAGAGACAGAGACTTGTGGAGACTCATCTTGCCCGAGTTGAGGCCATTCTCAACAACAACCGCCGCCTGGCCCTGGAGAACTACCTGACAGCTGTACAGTCCGATCCCCCTCAGGTAAAACTACCCTGGAGTACGGAGGAGGAGGGAAGCTAGAGATAAACAATCACAGATCTCTTGTAGATCTGTCTAAATTTATAACCGGCAGCAAATTAGAGGAGCCTTTGTCTCATGGTATTTTACTTCTCACTCTTATCTGCTCTTAAACTGTGTCTTTCAGCCAGAGCGTGTGCTGCAGGCGTTGAAGCGCTACATGGCTGCAGAGCAGAAGGACCGCAGACACACACTGAGGCATTACCAGCATATTGTGGCAGTTGACCCCCAGAAGGCCGAGCAGATGAAATTCCAGGTGTGTGTCTGAGAGTGTGTGAGGTATTTGGTTGAGGCGAGCACACACCTGTGCTCTCGACATGTGAGTCTCTTTTCTGCTGACCCTGAAACACACAGAAAATGGAGAACTCACAGATGTGAGGCAGCTACAAATCCTCTTTTCATTCAACTATAACCAAAGTCTTTTCTAATTTCAAAAGACTTACAATCTGGTAGCACTTTTCATTTTAGTTCAGTAATAACATTTAAAAATAAACAGGTAATAATTAAGTTATTACACAGTGTTAACAGTGGGTATATTTGGGTAAAATGCTGACTCATATTATTGCTACAGGGTGGTAAGGGATCAGAAACATATCCTAATAAAGAGGAAATACATTAAAGATACTAATAGCATACTAATATTTTGGAGACTATGCAATAACCTGCTAAAATACACAAAAACAGGGGCGATATCAGTAATAATTTGGATTAAAAATGTAATATTATGACATTAATCGGGTAATAAGATGACAACGCTAAGGTAATACATTTTAGGCTAATATTGCCGCTTTGTAACTTACAGTTTCAGCTCTTTTGGTCAGAAGCATGAGCAGAATCGATTTGTGTTTCCTGCAGGTGTACACACATCTTCATGTGATTGAGGAGAGAATGAACCAGAGTCTTGCCCTGCTTTACAAGGATCCTACACTGGCTGAGGAACTGCACAGTGACATTCGTAAGCTAAACTGCCCTGACAAAGATTTTCACATCTAATGCTTCTGTTCTGTGTTGTTGTTGTTGTTTTTTTTAATGCTTTTAAAATCAATGTTGATGACTTTGTGTCTCATCCACAGAGGAGCTGGTCAGAGCAGAGCGAGGTGACATCAGTGAGCTGATGACCACCTCCTTCTCTGAGACTCGCACGACTGAGGAGCTTCTGCCTGCTGAGAGCGAGGAGGAAAAGGATGATGAAGAGGAAGAGGAGCGAGCCTTCCAGAACAGGCCCTATCCCCCTCGCATTGGTACACAGTCCCTGTTAATCATATGCACTTAAGCAAAATTTGACATCAGGGTTGCTCTTGTTAATGATGCTTTTTTCCCCCTGATTTTCTCCATAGAGCTGCAGCCTAACAATAAGAACGGTGAGCGAGGATTTCCTGTCATTTTAAGACTGAATTTCCCCTTTTGTATGAATTGTAGTATCTTTTGTGTTATACTTCTCATAGCTAAACATGTTGCTCCACTTTTTTCTGTAGATGACGAATATGATTACACTACGTCTGAGAGAGGCCCTACTTATGAATATGAGGAAAAGGTAAGATTATGGCAGTTGCAGCCAGTCTAAAAGGCTTTTAATATCTTTGACAGGCTTATGTGTATGTAAATGTTGTGTTTTCTGTGACCCAAAATTTTGCTTACCCTTGCTGCTTTTAGATCAACACCTCTGCAGAGCTCAAGCAGGCGGTCAGACCTAATGAGATCGCTAGAGATGAACTGGTAAGAGTATATGCATTATAATTTCCTTTAAGCCAAAAAAAAAAGAAATTAGCAGACCCATTTTTTTGCCTCGACATGTGTCTTGTGTCTGATGTCACATATTTCTGTCTTTCCACAGCAGCCTGATGCTTTGGAGACATTTAACCGTGGCGCCATGGTGGGCCTGCTGGTTGTAGCTGTGGCTATCGCCATGGTGATGGTAATAAGCCTGCTGCTGGTGCGCAGGAAGCCATACGGCACTATCAGCCATGGCATTGTTGAGGTACGACCCCAGCTAGACCATTCATTTAAGTGAAGTTCTTATGAATGTGCATTTCATACTTGACCTTAAAACACTATATTTATTCATACTAAAGGTGTTTAGACTCTTTTCCTGCCTTTCCTGGCTTCCAGTGACTCTTTCACAATATTTTCCTGTCAGCCAAGCTCCATAACCACTTTGGTGTCATTCTACTATACTTGCTTGCTTTTTGACTTTGACCTAATTTATTGAAGTTACTATTCTAGCTTTGAACAGAAAGATATGCAATATGCAACTCGAGCACAGTTAGTTTCTTTTTGCAGTCTGATTTTCAGCTGTTTAGATCATAGCAACTCTTTGGAAGGATAGATGTCAATCCAAACATTTCAGGAATGCGTTATTCTTGCCAAAATGTAAAGTATAGTAACTTTCTGTGTGCTAAAATATGCAAGCCATTGTTGAAAGGTTCATGTTAAAAGAAAATGTATATTCAGCACATTGCAGTCTATACACAGTGTAAAAACACTGCATAGATTAAGCATACTGAGAATTAGAGAATCTAACTGCTGATCGGCAGCTAGCTCCAGCTGCATGTACAACAACTCTTTCTATCGAGCTCTCACTAAGATTAATAACCGTACTGTTACTTTAAGATCCATATAATGATTATTATCAAGTTTTGAAATGGTTTTTAGAAGTTCAGAATCTGGGCTAGACCTCAAACAGTATCCTTCCTGTCATACAGTTCATCGCTAAATGTCTTCCTGCCCTTCTTGCCTGTGTATTCATGTTTCTAATGCATGTAACCTCAGGATTGCAGATTCATTTGCAAATTTAAGGTGCAACCAATGAAAAATGAAAAGTTTCAAAATTCACTTTTTTGCTGACTGTAACTGTAATCTAAGATGTCATCTGTCATGTGATCATGGAATCATGCTGTTCAAGACATCCCAGCTTTACCAACTTTTCTTAAAGACCGTGCTGTATCATCAGTATTATCAAAGTATACTGGGAGTCTCCAAGTGTAGAAACTGTGTTGAATGCATCATAAAAACATCGGCCCTCATCCTCTTTTCCTATCTTCTGTTAATAGTCATTCTGTCACGTCTAGCCCATAATTTAGTTATTTCTCAGTTCATGGTGTGATCCTTGCTTCTGACTTTGTCTTTAGTGTGCTATGACTCAGGGTCTTGTGTGTCTCGCAGCAGGTTGACCCGATGCTCACACCAGAAGAACGACAGCTCAACAAAATGCAAAACCATGGCTATGAAAACCCCACCTACAAATTCTTTGAGCAGATGAACTGAAGCATCGGGGCAGCCAGCAAGTCATGCCTGACCACATGTTGTGTCCTTCAACTCTTCCTAACAGTGATGTCCCAGCTACACTCCCTATGTTGGATTTATGATATGTCGCAAATGTAAAGTAACTGAATAAGTACGGGGGTACATCCCAAACCCATTGTAAATGACCCGACAACAACCAATCATCTGATTTATCACCTATAATGTAATACTCCTTTGGCTCCTTTGGAGTCTGAGGATGTTTCTTTGCATTAGAAGTGTCACAACATCTCATAACCCTAAAACCATTCACCTCCTCCCAGTGGCATGACTTGACCTACTGCTCCTCGTGAGAAGCTGAATTTGAACGGTGCATAATGCTTTATAGTATTTCTTTTCAGTAGTAGTGTCTCTGTTCAGATTGTACCACAGTTAGATGTGATGTATCTGTGTAGATGAGTGCGAGTGACAGCTGAGTTTAAACATGGCATAAATCCCAATTTAAGTAAGAGTTAGTGATAAAAAACGATATCCAGCATATTCTTATTCTTAAACTAAACTTACCTCCATGAGCTACCGTTTCATCGCACAGTGCAAAGTACGACTACATTAGGCAAGAATGGGGAGGTGTTAACTTTGAATGTGTGAAACACAGAAATCCTAAAAAGGCCACACTAATCGATACAGAGCTATGTGCTGGTGGTACAAAATTTAAAAAAAAAACAACAAAAAAACACCAAATATTTAATTTAGCTTATTTAGTCAGTGAATGAGTTTGTTTTATTTGTTCTGCTATCTAAAGAACTGTAAAACAGAATAATCAGAAGTCCGTTATTTTGATGAAAGCATGACAACTTGGTGTATGATGCTGCTGTATTTATTTGTGTTGTTCCTGTCATTGCTTTTGAAAAGTCGGAAATGTCACAGTTCAAAATGGGCACTGTAAATAACGTAAGAAGTACATACTGCTAGATGTAGACATTTCTATGATTAATTTGCATTGATGTAATGGAATAATACATAAAAATAGTACATTGTGCTGTTATGAGAAGGAGAAACATTTTCCTAACATGGCTGATTGAAAACGGACTGTTGTAAAAACCAGCACAAGACAACGACACAGCAACTACTTTCTGAATGTATTTAAGGTAGATGTTGAGACTCCATCTTCTTTTCGGTACTGCATCATTCCCTTAGAAAACCTTAGTAGGAGTAGTTAACTTCAGCACCTCCAACAGACTACATGCCTGATGCCCTTTCTCATCACCTTGTGTAGCAGCCTGCTCATCTTCACATCTTTTGGCAGGTTTGAATTAGAACGGAGCGGCTTAACAGTTAGACGTATCGTACCACACAGAGCAGCGGAGTGGAAAGAGGGCACAGCTATAGTAATGTGAAGTGTCAGTGTGTGTAGTAACTCCAAAAAACTGATCACACTCTGGCATGATAGTCGCACTCTTAAACATCTTTGAACACTACAACATTTGAGCATTAGTATTCGATAGATGCTGTACTTAAGTTCCTATCATCATAAGAAGCTTTTTCACTAAATGATTCATGGTAGTTTGTCATATTTATGAACAACATAGTACACCATATAGGTACTACAAAAAGGGACTGTCCCCCCTTTTTTTCTGATTAATTGTTAAGTGCTTAGTGTATCGATTTGATTTCATTTAGCAACATAGTGTCAGATCATCTAGGTTAAAAAGGTCACGCTGTGGGATGTTGCTTTTGATTCATCAGTCTTTAGCTATGTGCGACATAGTACAGATAATCAGTACCAAAATCAGGTTATAGTTTATTTGTTTATTTCTGGGTGACATTTACTGTAAAAACAAAAACAAAGACAGTAAGAAAGAAAAGCAGATTTTGTTCATTGTAACAAACGTTAGATTTGTTTTTATGTGAGGTTTGTTTTGAAATAAGCGAGAGATTTTGACTATTGGACTATCCAATCTTCTGTTTCTTCTTGTTAGGTGCGTTCATTGCAGGTTGCGGTCGTGTTATGACAGGTAAAGAGAAGTCATAGCTCCTGTATAATTTGTACAGCTACGTTAGTGAATGAAAACATTGTATGTTCGCAGTTTAAGTCAGTTGATCTTGTAATGATACTACTGAAACCATAGATGAGAATAAGCTTGCCTGTGTTTCCCAAACCACTGAAGGTTTCCTACCAGCATTTAGCGGACTTAGAATGGTGTATACTGTAGTTACTCAAATCACATTTGTACTTATGTCCTCGGTCGAATTCTAGACTTCTTTGTTGGTCTGTCCCCCTTACTTCCCAATGAACTATAAACAATGTTATTGAAATTTTAATTGCTGCATTATTGCCTTTTACAATGCTGTGTTTTGGATGTAATTATTCTGTATTTTTTATTTATATGTAATAATCATTTGGATCAAGGGTCATGCTTTTCACGTGTAATTTTAGATGCTTGGACAAGAAACACTGACAAGTAAATGTGAACTACAGACAGACACATTGCCTCTGCCTAATTGACAAGGGGTGGCACTAAGCACAAGATGAACCAAATTGATCCATTTGTGTACAGATTGCTAAATGTTAGACACCGAACCCATCTGTCTGATTTCAATTATACTGCAGAATTTTAGGGGTGTTGATAGTAATGTTCTCAGAGAGCTGGTCTTCATTTTCATTAAGAGTTTTAACCAAAGACATGATCCATAAATAATAAGGCAGATCATCAAATTTGGAAAAACGTTTTCCTGTATAACTGTACTGCAAGCAATCTGGCAAACTGAAACTGGTGAAGCTAATTAACAGTCTAATAAAAATGAGTGACCCATAAAATATTGTCTGTGCTTGTTAAATGTACTTACACGCACATTTCTCTTTAACACAATGTACCAGGGGTGTCAAACAGATGGCCTACAGGCTTGATGGCTCTGAAAACTGTGAAAATGTAAGAAAAATGGTGGATTTTTCACTGTATTTTGCACCAGGAAGCATTGTAAAGCATGACTTTAATGATAAATCTCACCATGAGAGCTGTCCAAAGACATTACTTACAGCATAGCCTACCACACTGAGGTAAGATCAACAATGATGCATTCTTTCTTTGGTTAACTACATTAACATTTCTTTGTAATCTGGGTCTTCATCATCTTTTATGCGAAAAGATGTTACTCACACTAAAAGAGAGGGAATATATATATCATTTTTATATGCAGTGCTTGTACTCGTCCAGCACAAAAGCACAGCTGCGGCACAGTGAGCTAGACAACACTGCTCTTTACCACAATCGCATAAAAGGAAATTCACCGTCATGCACCTCACAGAGGCAAAATGAATATTGAATATTGATCATGTTGTAACTTGTGCAATACAACCTATGATGTAAAAGCCACAGTCAAAGGGGGGAAATCTGGCTTACCCACACTGGAAAATGAGTTTCTTTTTTTTTTTCTACTACTGGCTCATTTTTCTTGGGAAAGAGAAACCTAAAGTAATCTCAGTTTACACTGTTTCTTTTGCTAATTAACAGTATGTTAGTTTCATTAGTGAATTGCCTGTTTATCTTAACTTAAAGGTGTGATTCGTCAGCAGCTGTGTTGGCGAATTCTAAGTCCTGTTCATTTGTGTGCCACACATTGAAGTAATATTTGGTAGTAAAACTTTCTGCATGATAAAAATCTTAACCAAGGTTAAGATAAGGTTTTCTCTCAGCTTTCAGTATGGAGTTTCAGTGACTCCTAAAGCCACACTGTCACTTCTGTGAAGCCAAAATTGCAGTTCACTTCCTTTGTCAGGAAAAGCTACTATGATACCATCAGTTCTTTAACCTCTAAAAACAAAAATGTTTCAACAAATACACTTCAGCTCAGCTTTAAATGGCTTCTGTATGAGATGTCAGAGTGGAAAACTTTTAATTTGCATTGCAGTTCTAGAGATATACAGTACATACAGTACTAATTACCCATTCACTCTAATGGTTATTTAGTACGTTAGTAGCTTACTGGTATTTTCCTTTGAAATGAATGTCATGCAATGAGTAATGCTATACTGTAACTGTGTAGTGTGTGTTTTTCTTTTTTTATGCCTGCTTTTTTTTTTTTTTAATTAATTTTAAAGTTGCCTTGACACAGTTCTCAAGTAGCTATTCACCTGACAGTCACCAGCGTGGGCAGGTCTCACATTTCCTTCACCCACAAATTACAAAGAAGTGTCAAGCCCCAGCCCCTGTCTTTACACAGGTTCACTTCTTCCAAACCACAACACTGACGGGTAGTCCTGGTTACCCAGATTACTGTGAAAACTCTGTGTGGCTGTACAGTGACAGTTTGCCATTGATGCTTCCAACACACATAACTCATCTAGGTAGTGGTTCCTCTGAAGTCAACTGCTCACATACCGCTACTGTGGTAATGTACGACAACTCATATTAACCCAGACTTTAATCAAGTTGCATTCTGAGTGTGCTTTTTGTTTAGTTCAGTAACACTTTGATTCATTCAACAAAACAACAACATGAAACTCCTTAAAATGCAGAGATTAAAAGCCTCCGTAGGTGGATCAAAGATGTTACTGCATGAAATGCGCATTTGACCAAATAAAAGATAAATGTCATTTTCATCATATGATGTGTGGGCGGTGGACGCACTAATGTGGAATGTGCAGATGAGCACAAGTACCCCACACAGTTAAACACCTCGGTGAGTCAGCACTGATGATGGGTAAAGTGTCTGATGGTGATTGTCAACTGACAGCGGGTGGGACAGCAGGTGTTGAGGAGTGGGGTGTTAGGGGGGCCTGAGAGTCTTGAGATTACTGGTAGGTGAAGCCCTTTGCATCAGTTCTGGCTTTTTCTTCATATATAGTGCAAAGTGACATTTAAGCATTGGTATATTGCTAATTTCACTGAGAGGAATCGATGAGATCAGACTGTCCAGTGGTTTGAGCAACATTTGACAATAACTGCACAAACAAGGGTATGAACAATAGCCCCAAAATGTCACCACTTTTGCTTGTAAACATGCACACAGCATGATACCTATACGTGATTAAGTTATCGTGAATGGTCAGGTATCGTATATTACATCGTGGAATCTACAATTGTAACATACGGCAGTAATGGACTAATAACTGCGAGATAACCTGTTATATTTAAAAAAATAAGCTGAAAAAAAAATCCCACACAAAATGACAGTTTCTAGTTTTTTCCCTTCTTAATGCAACAACCTGTCAAACCTGTGATCACAGCCATTACAGGAAACCACCTTGTGGTTCACACTTTATGCATGTCCCTTTATCATATAGGTGAGAAGCATGTATGACAAATACTACTTAATCTTAAATGGTATAAATTTGGAATTAAGTTCCATGTAAATGATAGCCTCTTGAAAATTACTGGGAAAACCAGTTTGTGCACTGTATTCACTACACAGGAAATGTTCACATTCACAAAACATGCTGCCAAAGGAAAAATGGATGGAAACAAAAAAAACAAAGTTAACTTAAAATTCTCTAAGATCAAGCATGATCATGCATGTGCACGTGGAGAACGAAACATCACTTTTTATTTATTGCTTTTTTAATTTTATCAAGTGGGGGTTTTTTATACGCTATTCATCTCCTTTTTGTCTTAATATGCAAGCAGAAACCTTGCAGAGAAAAAATTCTTGTGCAAGATCTTATCGTTGCTTAAAACAAACTACTCACCACAAACCAAAATATAGCATACGATGCAACACATTAGCTGGTGTTTATAGTAATATATAAGAAGCAGTAATCATGTCAATTTATATCCCTCATGATAACTGGATATACCAAGAACAATAAGGTAACAATGTTCTTTATAGTAACTTAAGAGCCTTGCACAACAAGGGTGAATGATGTCCATTCAGTACGATTTGCACTGTTTTAACACAACAGAAACAGCAAATGATAGCAATAGCATTGTGATTCCTCTAAGAGACTTAAGTTAAAAAATCTATTTCAAAACAGCTTCATTTATAAAGTTCATATGAGACAATTTGGATTTTTTGGCAGGTTTTAACAATACGGAGCACAATGGGAAAAATCTGATCCATGTGTTTCTAAATAAATTAAATTGACAAGGTCAGTAATCAATTCCGCATTTAATCAAAGATTGGTTCTGAAGGTGTTGATATAAATATGAATGCATGTAGTTATAATAAGCTGACAGTAAAATAAAAGTAATCCACTTTTTATTGTGTAATAAAACGGGTTAGATTTACTTCAAAAATTAGGTAGAACAAAGTGTTTTTCTTTTTCTGCATTTCCAAGAGCAACTTCCTGAATGTAAAGAAAATACAGAAAAAAGAAGTTTCCTGCTGAGGTTTTTACCTCAAGTGGTGCTATGGAGCTGTTTTTCAAGAAATGGGCCCTTCCCTTGCCTGTCTTGGGTGTGTGTATGAGTATTTAAAGGCCAGTGAGGCCTTGCAAGTGCCCACCAATGCCTTTTCTAACATTTCACTGAAAAACAGTTGGTAGCAAGATATGCAGAAATGTGCTAAATAACACAGGCAAGCAGAAGACTGTTGGTTAGTAAACAGAGCATTGACATTTTGATTTGAAAAAGAAAGTGCACTCTAAGTTCTATAGTTTTGCATGCAAGGATTTAATATTAAAAAGCCTACAACCTCAGATGAACAAGACAAGAACATATGTAATATAACGCATCATTTATTTTTAAAAAGTGAATCAAAACCTGACTCACTAGCATGCAGAACCATCTTTAGCCAGCGTAACTTGAAGTAACTGTTTTCTCTATGATTTTATCTCTTGCATCATAATGGAGATATTCTGACCACTGTTTTTTACAACTCTGCTTCAATTTATTGTGGTTTGCGGGAAATTGTTTATGCACAACTACCTTAAGGTCCCACCACAGCATTTCAGTTGGGTTGAGGCCGGGTTATTAACTGGGCTATTGCAACACCTTGATTCTTTTCTTTTTCTGGCATCCTGTTTTAGGTTTGCTGCTGTGCTTGGGATCTTTGTCCTGTTGCATGACCCCATTTCAGCCAAGTTTTAGCTGTTGGACATACAGCCTCATTTGACTCTATAATACATTGGTACACAGAGGAACACGGATGGAGGTTTGCAGACCTTAAGCCATGCTGCCATGTTCTTTTTAGAGAAGAAGCTTTTTACCAGTTCCTGCAAATAACTTTAAAATTCAACATGCTAATTGAGGCATGTAGAATCTCAGATGTAGCTCTTGGGCTTTTGCAGTTTCTCTGAGAAATACATGCTCTGACTGTGGAGTGAATGTCATGTCTTGGAATGTTTTCCTCTTGTGAATAATCATTCTTACTGTAGAATAATGGACTTCAGATTGTTTGGAAACTGTCGTATAAATCTTCCCAGACTGACAGACAACAACAATTGCTTGTGTTAGAACATACCTAATCTTTCCTTCTTGGCATTGTGTTAATGCACATCTGAATGCTCCATAACTGCCAAAAGTCCTGTTTTTGTAGAGGTGCTCAAACTTGCTGATGATCAGTTAATTGGGTGCATTTGATTAGCAACAGCTGGTTGGTACTTTTCCTCTCAATTTCTATGGAAGTAGCAAGAGTGTAATATTTGGTTTTATTTAAATCATTTTAGAATCTGGTAAGGACCAGATGATTTTATATTACATTCTGAAATGTAAAACCTTAGCAATGAAAGGGGGTACTACTTTCTTTTTCATGACTGTAAAATGCTTTAAAAATGTCTTTGCAAATGTCCTTGCACTTTGTAAACATCAAGGACATACAATGCATATTAGTAAGCATTACTCAATTAAGAACTGAAATACTTAACTGTAACAGTTTTACTTTAGTAGCTTGTTCAAGCCGAGTCTACGTAATGCTAGCTAGCAAGTTAGCCAAACAGAACCATTATTCTGTGTGCAATGAAGTATTAGATATGTAATTAACATTGAATTTCACTGTGCTTGTAGTTTCAGTTAAATTAACTATGGCAATCATCAGTAAAAGCAAAGAAATAATTTCACTAGGCAAAGCTAAAATTAATATAATTCATGCAAAAGGGTGTTTTTGGGCTTTTGACCACAGACAATAGTATTTTACCCCATGTCAATATTCTCTTTTAATAGTTCTGCATCTTGACTCAAACTAAAAGTTACTTTATAGAGCTTCTACAATATGACATAAGTTTACACAACACTGATTTACACGTTGTACTACTGACAACCTCAGAAATACTGATACTTGCTTTCCAATTGTAGTTTATGTGCTACTGTGCTGCTGAAATGAACACTACATAAAGTGCTAGCTCTATGTTGTACATACGTTTTGTTTCGATTTGTGACCATGATTGTTTGTTTTTTACACTTGCAGCATGTTCAGTTGTGCTAAATAGTCTACTGTCTTTCTTCTGTGCCAACCATGACAGCATAGCTCGTGTTGTTTTGTCAACTTGCCACTGTGTGTGTGTGTGTGTGTGTGTGTGTGTGTGTGTATACACACATGCATGTACACAAAGAAAAGTTCCATTATAGCCGGAACTATCTTGAAGGTGGTAAAACCACTTTGTGAAGTAAATAACACTGGTCATCTTATTACACTGGCGTACTATATTGGTAAACCAAGGATCATTAAATTCATGTGGATATAACAGTGATACCAACCACCTAAGTAAATGTTGCGGCAGACCAAGGTAACCCTCTCATGACAATGGCACTCCTGAAAAGCATCTGCCTGCTTAAACATCACACCTTCTTTCAGTTTAACAGTTTAAGGAAGTTACCATAAGAGCCAAAGGTCTTGAATCAGCCTTGAATCTCCCCAAAACCTGACCAAATGAGCATCCAGAATGCAAATCATACCTCAGTGGGTCACAGCTCTTTGAACAGCAGGACTCTAATACAAATATTAGAGAGCAAGCTTTAATGTATTTTTGATCGTTCTGCCCTCCTAACCGCTCGACAGTTACTGTTTTCACTTTGTGAGTCTTGCCTCTGTGTGTGTGTGCGTGCGTGCGTGCGTGCGTGCGTGTCTTTTGTTTGTGTAATAATGGCAAAATGTGGTCCCGGAGGCGCCCACATTCACTGACAGACACACACCCATGTTCTCAATAATCTGTAAGACATTTGTAACTGCAATTAAATTTGTAAATGCAAATATTTTTAATGGAGAGTGTGGTTCTTGGTGTGATCCCAACACAAGGTGGTCTCTAATCATTTTTATATCAGCTTTAAGTGTTTAGGAGTAAAATGCTCCTCTGTGTGGACAAACTGCTGATTTCCTTTACACTTTACAAATTGAATGCATGAAGAGCCACAAATTATATTGTATAACAAGAATTCTTTAAAAAAAATGGTACAACTGCATATGTTTTTCCTATCAAATGATGTCTCCACCTCAGCTGAATAAAAAATTTAAAGAAACAACCTTTACGTTTTACAAATTTAGCAGAAAAAAACAATAAGTAGGTTGATAATTAAAGCTAATTTAGGAATATGGCAAAACAAATGCAACAAATGTTAAATGCAAGTAAAAGACACGCAGCATACTCAATCATCAAGGGCTGACAAACTGACCAGCTCTCTACAGTTGGCCTATTTTTACAGGTTGTCACGCCAACATCTGACATATCGAAAGGCCAAAGCAGATATTTCTATTTTCAGAGCGCAGCTTTTAGTGAAGCTCGGCCCTACATATCAGTACCACTGGGCTTTGGTCTGTATGTTTCCTGTCACAGATGATTGTCTTTGAAGTGGTTTTTGTCGCAGCAGAGAACAGTCTATTAATGTAGTGACCAGCAAATGAAGGGGGAGGAGAGGAAATCATATACAACATGTACAGGTGTGCAACATTACCATTCAACCATTGTCCTCATTTTTCTCTCTCATTTTCAAAACAGTTTTCATTGTTAATTTGGTTTGTTTTGTAGTCAACAACAATAGCTGTATGATGCTTATACAAGAAGTAGAAATTATTCATTATCAAAACTTCCTCCGTGGTTTGAGCAAAGCAAAATTTAACAAAGAACTGGTTTACTTAACAGAAAGTCCCCATCTTTAATCACAAAAGGCAAGCCTTTTAGCACTGTAATCAGTGCACCAATGAGAGAGGGTTAACTTGAAGAGGCGGGACTGAAGAGACAAAAGAGGAAACCACCCTGTCCCACAGTATAACCTGTGCCCTGACAGACATGTCACTTTAGAAGTCGCTTCACAGTCATGATGCGAGGTAGCTCATCGTTCGCCTTGGAGAATATTCACTAAACATCTGGTAAGTGCCTCATTCATGCAGCTTGCTGCTTCTTAGGTTTCCAACACTTGAAACCACAAGAAGATGCACCTCAACATTTCTCATCTTTGCTCTTTTTAGCTGTCTAATCTTTGATCTACTGTAAACACAACTTAGCACTGTGCTACTGATATGTTGCCCATTGAGGGTTTTATGAATTGGTTTTAAATCAATCCCAAGACTCTAGTGCTTTACGTGTGAGCTCTGGAAGGGTTTACTTTAACTACTTCTCTTGTCAAATTTGTAAGTCTTTACATTAATATTGATTATACTTTTACTAAAAGGAAATCAAACACCTGCTAACTATGTCACAACTCAGGTCTACACTGATCAGAGCACCTGCAGTGGGAACAATATATTATACCAGGCAGTTTATGACAAATAAACAAATAGATTAAGACAAATAGATTTAAACCAGGTTAGCATGAACTTTAGGCACAGCATAAAATAAAATTTATAGGCCAGCAGCTTCCAGGAGAGCACCTCTACATGCACTACAGTGAATAATCATAAATTATACAGTACTGTTGGAATTATATAAATGTCACCAGAAAGCCAGCACAGTATTTGAAAACACATTCTAATCACAGTTAAAACTAAAGTGCATAAATTGGCACTTAATGCACTCTGGAAGACATCAATAATCCTGAAAGGCCTTTGCAAGTGAGAAGAGAACATCAATACACAGATCAAAGAGTTGTTTGTGACACATTTCTTGTCACATCTCGCCAAAATTTCCTAGGACTTAAAATAATGTTGTTAATTAAATTATGATTTTTTTTTAATTGATTATAAATACATTGTATAATGTCATTTTGTATCCACATGCTTAATTATATCGTCATCACGACTGTGACAACTAATACGACAAATATATAATTATATTTTAATAATAATATTGGTAATTATTATTATTATTATTGGCGCTGTTTTAAAGTAAATGCAGATGAATTAAAATGACTATGTGGAAAATGACGAAATTGTACACCAGTAATTTTAATTGTTCTGAAAAGAAAATTATTTTATATGTAGCATTGCAAAATCAAAGCACTATATGCGTGTATACTTTATATATCTATATATTTGAAGCCGTAAATGTCATAGTGAGAAATACGGGTCAACACACTTTATATTCATGTATGCGGATGATACGCTTCACTAAACTAACATATGCCTGATTTGCACGCTAATTTCCCTACGTGCTTTCGACACCATTTATTTACCATTATTACTACTACTGTAATTACTGTTATTTACACATTTAATAATTGTCTTGACTATTTTTTTTAAACTGATAAACACATGCTCAAATGAAACGTCAATCTTGTCTTCAGACCCCAGTACACAGAAAAACGGAGTAACTTTGTACCTTCAACAATGGCCTTGCGCCACTGCCACTTTCACTCTCACTGCTACATGCTGTACCACCTACACCTAAATATAAGACACAGCCAAATAACTGACAAACATAAAATCTAAAAATAATTCGAGATATATTACAGCAAGCTAAATTGCTTTTAAAATATTTTTTAAAGATTAAATCACTTATGTAAAATATTTTCATAAACTTTTACGCAAGACAAAAGATTTTGATAGTTGCAACATTTATGCACATATTTTTTTTAAATTCCTGTAATGAGACAACTAAATGTCATTTTGTTTCACATTTACTTTTCATTTACAGTCACCATCGAGGTACGGGTATGGGTTTGCAATTGCGCAAAAAAAGACAACAAAAAAACCTTCTGAAATAGCTCACAGTACTTGTGACCTCTGCTTCAGAAACCGACCGCACACTGTATAATCATAAAGGTTCATTATAGACTTCAGACGGTGTGAAGATGACAAACTCTCAGGCATCCGGTAGTTTTAGCATACAGCCACAGCCTCTTCATCCATGTATTCTCAATATTAATGTTAAATTCCAAAAAAATACTTACATATTTACATATTCCACCCCTGCAATATCTTGCATTTGATGTTTATTGTACTCAAATATGGTCTTATTGTTGTTGATGTTAAAACTTTTTACTCATGTTTACGCGTGTACAGTCATTAGTCATGGTTTCATATACTGTTAGGGCTTTGTGGCTTTAGAGTGTGTATGTGAACTCTGAATATCAAAGCTTTCACATAAGAGTACATTTCCACACAGCAGCCAGGCATTCAAACACGATAACAGACACAGTAGTGATTGAGGAAGGTTTTCTTGCAAAGTCTACAAAAATATACAGGATTTAAAAAAAAAAAAAAACTTTAAACAACCAGTTTTGAAAAGTGCCTGACAATGAAATTGAGTTAGACCGGTTCTTTATAGTTAAACAAATAATAAATATCTCTGTAATAATCACGTTGGGTACATTCTGCCCCCTCAGCTTTCACTATAGGTAATGCTCTTTGGAAAGGGTGGAAAAAAAAACAGTACAAACCACAGAGAACTATATCTGTTAATCACAAGCCAATCCGTGCTGCTGTTTTTCAGCCCGATTTTCCTACATACAATTTAGCATTTCTAGAAATGTCACATAGCAATGTGGCAAATAGATGGAACAAACTTTCAGACAGAGTGGGCATAATCTGATGGGATATCTCTTTTGGTTTTGGTTTTCTCTTCTCAGACTTTTGATTATACATCTACAAACTTCAGACATGATCAGAATCAACAACACCCAATACTTCCACTTCCTGGAGCAGGCCGATGCCTTACGCCGCTCAGGGTCACTTTGTGATGCTATAATCTCGGTAAAGAGTCAAACTTTCAGGGCTCATCGTCTAGTACTAGCCTGTGCTAGCAGAACTTTAGCACAGCAGCTAGCCCATGGAGACATAGACAGCCCTGTACGCTGCACTCTAGAGTATTTTTCACCTCACACCTTCCAGCAAGTTCTGGATTTCACCTACACGCAAGCTCTTGAGGTCTCTGTGGATGATCTGCACCTACTGTTGGAAGCTGCACAGCTGCTGGAGATGCAGCCCCTGGAGGATCAGTGCAGGAAGCAGCTCGACACTCTTGACTGCAGAGAAGAAAAGCAGGAAAAAAGACACAAAACCACTGATGTCAAAGTAGAAAAGGAGACTGCAGAGGGACAAGATCAACATCCAAATGGAAATCCAATTCATGAGGATAAACTGCTTAAGATGTCCTTCCCTGTGAAGGAGGCAAGCACTGCCTTGGAAAACCTTTCACCCTCTACTCCTACTAAGAACCACAGCAGTCCATCATCCCCCAAAAAGAAGCCCAAAGTGTCCCCTATTTCAGAACCAATTCACAGCAGAAATAGTGCTATTGCCAAGCCTGCCAGTACCAATTCCTCTTTCTCTTATCCGTGGACTTTCTCTACAAACATGTGGGACTCTGTGAGCACCTTGAGGCGGATAGCAGAAAACTATTCAAGCTTACTTGCAGCTCACCCTCTTCAGTCACCCAACCAGTCCTCTATAACATACCCATACTCTCTCTCCAGTCCCCAAATGTTCCCCCTACTAAGTTCTCATTTTCAAACCCCAGGTCAGAACCCCGTAATGGGCTACTCAGGCTTCCACCCCCGTTATGCACAAAGCATTTACACTGGTCCGACTCGAATGGGAAACATAATCAAACAGAGCCTTTTAAAAAGAAAAAGATCTAGCCAGAAAGCATTTCCTGGGACTGTTCAACCTGGTGAACAAAGGTAAGACACAGCTCGGACATGATTTTGGAAACTTAGGTTTTCTTCTTTCTAGTCATTATCTCCATATTTTTCCTCTTACAAAGTAATTTAGAATCCCCTGATTTGCTCAGTTGTTCCTTTGTGACAGCTGCCACACCTGACTCACTGCTTTTTGGGTAGATATGTGTTAACAAGCCTCCTGCACTTTCCAGCTACATCAGTTTCACCTGTTAACCCTTCCTTGCTAGTCCAAGTCTGTCAAATTCTTTTTTGAGAAACTATCGTCCTGGCTTCCACTGCGCAAAAGTACATTTCCACACACACACACACACACACACACATATATATATATATATATATATATATATATAATTTATTCACATATTTTATGTTTAAAATGTAAACGCATACTTTGTTTTTATTGTGAGTTTAATTTATCATCGTCACTGGCATTAAAACAAAAAGTAAAAACCCACTTCACCTTGTTTTTATGTGATAATTTAGCCTCTACACATTGTGTTCCTCACAGCAAAACCAAGCAGAACATAAAGGGGAGCCCCCTAAATTTGTCCCCTCCTTTGCAAAATTCGAGATTTTCCACACACTGAAATCTTTCTTTAGTATTTAGACTGGTCTACCTCTTTTTAGTCTTTTCTTTAGTATTTTCCAATGTCCTGTTTTGTGAAAAGCACATCTACCATTGAGCATGTACTTAACATATAAGTATATTGTGGTTGAAATTTGAGGGGAAGGAAGTTTTAAGCATCTAAGGGATGTAATTTGTGATAACACATAAAGCTGTAAAAATATATGCACTGACTTTTACTGACTTTTTTCCATGTGCCATTTTGAAGGTGTGCAAGTCGGCAAACAGAAACCTTTTTTTTAATATATATTTGTGGTATGTGACTTTGGGACACAAATGAAGGGTTCGATTTTAAATTAAAAGGCATAATTAGCACAATTGTTCTTTTGCAACTGTTGTGTATCCCCAGTTACTCTGAAGTGTCCAAAGCCAGCAAAGACAGAGGTCAAGACTGCCAACATTGCCAACACAATGATCCAGTGCTGCGGGAGTCAGTCTCCACACAGTTAGGTAATGATATGAGAACAGAAAATACACACTTTCAATAATCAAAACACACTGAAGCTACATTATTATTGTAAAAGTCATCATCATTCTGTGTAGAAATGATCATTTTAACAAGATAACAGTAAAACAGTTTTCATGACCCCTAACCTCTGCAGACTCCAGCTGTGTAGCAACGCAATGGAAAGTGATAAAGAGAGTTGTGGTTTTTGAAAGCAGGGTGCAGCAGGAGCAGTAGTGTGGTTACTAGATACAGCTAGATACATGCAGTACAGTATGTACTGCATCGCAACAGTGGTTTGTCCCATGCCAAAAAAGTCAAACATATTGATTTATTATATCGTTCTAATATTAATTTCATCCACACAAAAATGAGTTACACCCTCTGTGTGTGCATGGTTGTGTGGGTGAGTGCGTGCACACGAAAGTGTACAATCAACCTGATAAATATTTTATCAGATGGTGAATATCTTTGCTCAATGGAACATTATGATCATACTTCAACAGATTAGGCAATAGTAAAACTGTCTTACCAGCAGCTACATTTTAAATCAAATTCAGAGTTTTCTTGCTGCTGCATAGAGTAAGGATAACAGAAAGACTAATTTTCAACAAATTTGAAGTCTTTATTAGTATCGTTGTTTTGTAAAAATCAACCAAGAAACATTAATATTACTTCTAGATCTTTACATCACAGAGAGAAGTGTTCAAACCTTATATGAGGTTAGGTATTTTTTAGCAAGAAGTGATATATTGGACAGGAAATGCACTAATGACAACAGGTCTCAGTAGCTTGTGTTTAGAGTGGTAAGCGTTCGATTGTTGTGGTTTATTCTTTCAATTTCCCCTACTACAGTACACCCCCTTCTCCTTTCAGCATCCTGTCTAAAACTATGAGGCCCATGTTTTTACTTGATAGACCCTAAAAAATATAAGGTAGTGTGAAGCTTTAGTGGTGCTACCTTAACCTCAAAAATCACACCTTTATAATTTTTAGAGGTGATGTGCGTGCATAGTGACAGGAAGGTAAGTTCGTACCAACTGAATTTATTGTCTCGCAACAGGATGCTTAACAAAAATAGACGTGCCTCAGAAATGCAAGTGAAATGCTTTATGTCTGATGCTGTGTGACTAAAATCCGTTTTTAAAGGTCTGGCAAAAACTGTGGTTATTTATTTTGAAACAGTTGGTTAGATTAGCAAGTCAGAGCAAGAGACTCCGTGAGCATGACTACTAATATCAGCTAAGGCAGGATTATCACTAACAGTTATCTGACAGTTATTTATCAAGAAATCAATTAACACACAATTTTGCAGAGCCAGCTGTGAGCCCATTAGATCTTCTTTATTCTCAAGATACAAAAATGCTAAATCTGCCAGCATTAATCAAATATCAAATTATTTTCAAAATTATTTTCAGATACATTTCCAGGCAATCCACTACCTGATTGTTCAGCGTCGCAGCTCTACTATAGATTCAGCCATATTTATGCAATATCTTGGAGTCATGTAGTTCCATTCAAGCTACCAACGCAAGTAGCTTCCATCTAACAACATGTAGTTAAAGGGGGGAAAAAAAGGGTTTTCATAGTAATGCATTCACATTTAATAACCATTACATGTCATCTCTATATCATGCTTGCACACTTGGTGGCTGTTGCACTATAGTACATTGAAATATGTCATTTGTTTTGTCAACAACTCTGGTCACCACAATATTCATGCCAAGACCTGTTTTTTGTTTTAAAATCTGATTGTTTTCACAGGCAAAACCTGCACAGGATGTCGGTTCTGTGGACGAGGAGACGTTACACCGCATGAATCAGAGACCAGAGGAGACCACAGAGGAGAAAAACCCTATCAGTGCCAACATTGTCCTAAGAAGTTTAGTCTGAAACATCAGCTGGACACACACCACCGAGTTCACACTGGTAAGCACATCGCTTCAACGGGAGTGCGTCAGCTTGTCAGATTGTCAGATTATTTACCATTTGTTTTGTACCAGAGCACAGATAGCTGTGAGAATCTTCATCTTATAGTGCAGCAAAGAACCCTCTGGCTTGACATTGATGGACAATGATTACCCACAGTAATGACTAATAATTTAGAAAAAAACAAAACTAAATTAAATAAAATCTATAAACATAAGTTACAAGTGTTAACTTAGTTACAAAATTAAGTCAGATAATTCTGCCCAGTGTGTATTTACCAACTTTGACTTTTAAAAGCGTGCTTAAAAATAACAACAGCAATTAAGGTCTGACGTTGTTTAAGTCAGTGGGCCAGTCATATCAGAGACATGGCATGGCCGGCTACAGCCAAATTAAGGAATTTATGAATAATTGTCACTGTTAAAAAATCTTTTAAGTATCCTAATTATAATATCTAAGAAGTTTTTGTTTCAGAGGGAAGTGTCAGCACTTTTTAAATTTACAATTGGGCCCGTATGCATTACTGCTGAACATCTTCGGAAGTAGAGAGTTTTCTACTCATTTTAATACTATGAAGCTAACTTTGCAAAATACGAAACTTGCAGACTTGAAACTTGCATGCAACAGAGAATCTAGTCAACAAAGGGTATCATGTCTGTATTTGATTGCAAAGCAATACTATACATAGCTAGTATAGTATAGTATAGTATAGTATAGTATAGTACATATGTACTATACTGAAGCAAATACGTTTCCAGAACACAGCATCCTTACAGCTTTATTATTAAGATTACTTTGGCGACACTGAGATTAGAAATACTCACCATGGTGAATGTCTAGTATTTTCACTGCAGACTGGATTTTTGGGAGTATAGGGTTCAGAAGCTTAAAACAAAAGAAGAGAGTTTAAAAATGAAAAAATGATTTGCATTGATGTAAAGGACATAAGCTAATTTGTTTAAATTGTTTAGCTACAGAAATGGTAATTGGCATGAGTCGGTCTTTCAAATAGGCCAATGTTTTCGGATAGATCTGCTTCATAATAACATCTTTTAAGAGCATTTTTGATGTCTCACATATCAACGAGTATCTGAAAGGCTGAAAGAAGGCACTGAAAGAAGAAATCCCCGGGTATTTTACTTCATAAATAAGTCACTTCTTTTTTAGGCTGTCACACACTTAAATGTTTAAAAGCTCTTTGGAAAGGATTTTGTTTTAGTTTTAACACTACCTCTTAAACCAAATACTTTTTTTATAAGCACAGATTTTATCAGCAGATTTTATTAATATGAAAATGTAAGTTTTTTCTCAGAATGACTAAGTTGATATTTGTGTATTTCATTTTGTGTTGCTTTGACCTACAATCAAATAGAAAAACCGACTTAGTGGAAAGCAGATGTAAGTGGTGCAAAGCTGGATGATTTGCATAAAAGTGCCCCAGTTTATGTTTACTCATTTAAGAAGTGTATTTGTTAAGAGCAAAAGAAAATTGACCCAATAAACTGTCTTAGGATTTAACTAAATATTAAATATTGTATGCACACCAGAATGCATGCCAACCAGTAAAATTTATATTTACAACCAGATTAGAACCAATTCAGTATTCAAATCTATATTACTGCTTCTGCATTTAATAGTGATGAGGGAAAAAAAAGTTTTTACGTACTTGGCTCAGTAAAATTGACCTTTGACCTTATAGATATAAAATGTAATTTTACCCTAACAGACATTTGTACAAAATCTTGTATTTATCTGATGAATTCTTGAAGTAAGGCCAAAAAAGGTACTTTGAGAGGTCACTGTGTGAAACTGACTTTGACAGTCAAATTCATCAGTTCATCCTTGACAACCAGTGAATGTTTGTGCAAATTTTAAAAAAGGAAGAAAAAAAAATCCCTTGAGGCTTTCAAGGACGCATGTAACCTACATAAATACAGACCACCCAAAAAAAACATAACCCCACGTGTTACGTCTGTTGGCACAAAGGTCCGCACTAAATACATTGTAAAACGCTGAAAATAAATATGTTTTAAACATCCTTTCTCAAGTGAGCACTCCTCTCTTCCACCTCCTTTCTCTTCCTTCCTGTGCCCCTACCCTACTCTTTCTTCTCTCTGCTTTAAGGCGAAAAACCATTCGAGTGTCGCCTCTGTGGTCAACGTTCACGTGACTACTCGGCCATGATCAAGCACCTGCGGACTCACGGCGGGGCCGCGCCGTACCAGTGCACGGTGTGCCTGGAGTTCTGCAGCAGCTTGGTCGCCATGCAGAGACACATCAAGAGCCACGCAGTGCAAGACTTTCCCCCTGACTGGAGCATCAACAGCACCTACCTGTACATCTCCCACATCTGAGCCATGCCTCACAGTCCAACTGCCTCCATCAACACAAAGTTCTCATGAGTGTAGCTGTAATGTGCACTTCTCAGCTATAATCATTACATAGCCTACACACAGCTAAACATCAGTTATATTTCTAAAGGTTAAAAAAAAAAAAAGTATGGTTATGTTTGAGAAATCCAGAGGGCCATTAAACAACACTTACCACTAAGTGAAATATAGGATTACAAACTGGAGTGTAGCAATAACTTGTATACAAACTGAAACTGTTCTGTATTTGCCATCAAAACTACAGAACAGATAAATACAGCACTAATTTCCAGTGACATGTCAGAAAAGGGTATTGAAAATGTTTACCATGCATTAAAGCCACATCAACAGCTTATCCTCATCGAATGACGCAGACATCTTCTCTCCGACTTTCATTATCACTTGACTGTTGTATAATCTTTGTGTGTGTGACTTAGGTTTACAGCACCCTCTTGAGGAGAACCACAGTAACACTGTGACAAATTTCAACTGAAATATGCAACACAATGTCCAAATCTATCTATCTAAAAAAGGAGATTTCTCCAGAAACAGTCAAGACGAGTTTGAGCTGTATATTCATTACTAGTGAGAAAACTGGCAGCAAAATCCTTAATGTGACAAAAAAAAAAAACCAAAAAAAAAACGGGTTAAAGGAGGCTAAAATTTAGCAAAGATGACATCTGTCTTCTCATTAATGGTAACTAGTTAGATTATAATAAGAGTATTATCACAGAGCTTTTGCATCTATACCAAGCTTGATAGTGAGAATAGTCTAGCGCTTTCTTTTCTTTATTGTTAGTCACTGATGCCAGGCTGACAATACACGGACATGCTGTAGTAAAAGTTACTCAGAGGTAAGCCTGCCAATTGACATACCTCTATAAGAGCACCATACAAGTTTTATGATTGAAATTATTACATACATATTATGTATGTTTGCACACTGCTTCCTGGAATGAGCTTTCAGTGAAGCTTTAGGGTCCGTTTCCATCAAAATGTATTTGTTGATTTGTACAGCATTATCCTAAATGTGTATTAGCTGTGAAATAAATAAATAAACATTATTCATCTTTCACTATAATTTTTTTTCATACATAGATACAGATGCTGATGTAAATACACATAGATATAAACATAAAATGCAAAGCGCAAAATCTTTACATTAAATACACACAGCAAGCACCCTTATTTTTCACCTTGTTTTTTTTAAATACAAAAATACATACTTTGACGTAAATACATGTAGATATAATATAATGCAAAGTGCAATACATACACGTATGTGTGTGTGTGTGTGTGTGTGTGTGTGTGTGTATTTTGTGTGTCTATAGCTTTGAAGTCACTATAATAAGATAAGAGGTCTCATCAACTAAACACATCAGAATCAGAGAATTTCTGTCACATTATATTATAATATCAAAATGTTCAGTTAACTATTAGAGCCTCGCAATGGCCCTGTCCAGTGGGCATGTTGTAAAAACATGCATTTGTTTTCCTGGTCCCTTTATGAAGGTTTGGTTCCAGTCGGTCTGTTTGGTCTTGGTTAAAGTCTATGTAATGGCCTTACAAGTAACATATACTCGATTGTGTGTTTGTGTGAGGATGTGTGGTGGTGTTCCGTGTCTGCTTATATTTAGTACATGTACTGCGCATCTCACAAAGGCTGTAATTCATCGGAACAGCGATGCAGCACCTTGCAGCAAAACCTGATAACGTGTGTTAAAAGCCGCGCAGCTTAGTTCCGTCTTTTACACGGTTTCACAGAGGGCGTGATAGAAGAAGTCTGCACACATGAAAAGTGTCCGAATTCTCTGCGCCGTTCCTGTGTCTGACTTCCTTCCCTGTTCTGTGCAG
>VVHJ01063444.1:389-11732 GCA_015107715.1 Tylochromis polylepis | reverse complement strand
TGTCGGCCAGAACACCACTTAAGGCCAAATGGTCCCAGAATATGGAAGAAGGAGCTTAAGGTTTGGTTTAAGGTAGTTTATTTCCTTCACAACTCAATTCCTGTGGCTCTAATCACATGTGTGGTTTTCTACAAAAGAAGTACATAATACAAATAAATGACAAATAAGGTGACTAGATAAGTGACATATTCACATATATGCATAATACAATATAGCTAACATAACCATATATAAAGAAAAGGATCACAGTACTGTAATGCAGTAATGCACAAGGGTGTATGTCTATGTAAATCTATCCTTCAAGTGATCAGAGCACAGTATATAAACTTATGAACACCTGTATAAGAACTGAAATAGAATTGTCCTCTGAACTTTGGGGCTTTTTTTACAAGTACAGAGGAAACAGGAAGTGCTGATGGCTCATTCGGCATGGTGAGAATCAGCACAGCCTGAAAGATGGGGTCAAAGTTCAGATTACTCACTGTCTCTCCTCTCTCTGCAGTCTCAGGTGATCTTCCTGCCGTGTGGTCACGTGTGCTGCTGTCAGGTGTGCAGCGATGCCCTGCAGAACTGCCCTCTGTGCCGGGCCAACATATCCCAGCGCATACGCCTCTACCACAACTAGACCCGCCGCTGTGGTGCCGCCACGCTTCTCCCTCACCAACCGTCACTTTCACCTACTTATGCATGACGATGAAGCCGCTGCTGTGTCGTGTAGAGAAGCTTTTAGCGGGTTTTCAAAGTGCTGAGCCACTTTTCCTGTAATCACCAAACTGTATTCTGTGAAGGACATTCTCAGATCTTTTTAACATGTTTCCAGTCGTCTCTGGTGGATTTATTATTTTTTTTTTGTTCTGTTTAAGTTGTGTAATTTTTATTTTATGTGATATGTAAAGAGCCGAGTGGACGATGCCACTCACTGACTGTTTGCTGCCTTCATGACTGATGCGTGCCTTTTTCTGGGACTCTTTAAAATTTTAAATACTACGTGTTGTAACCAAAGCTGAACGTTTAAATAACTCAAATATAATCTGGTGATCCTTAAAAATTTCTGTCCTCATTGCTCATTGTTTCCATCTCTGATTCAGCCTCTTACTGCTGCTTTTCCTTTTGTCCGTATGTGTTCTGTCTGTCCATGTATCATGTAACAGGTGTCACCTGTCTGTGTGTAGCATCACTAATGCTGGTGTATTCTACCAAGTGCTCTTAACCTCTCGCATGTTTCAGGAAAGGCTCTTCTTTAATAACTCCACATGAGTCTGTTCAGTGTCAGAGATTCCACCTCAGTGTAAATGTGATCATATCATCAGACTGTATGAATATAAAATGCATATGTGTCATTTCCTGTGGTCAGAGTGGGTGTTTTTTATAAATTATAGCTACACAGGCAGATATCTCAACACGGTGTGTGTATATAAACACGAGTTATAAAACATCTACACACTCATTTCTGAGCTTTTTCCACCTTTACAGTTGGATTTTATCACATCCTGAGTTCCATTTTATCGAGCTATTGATAAAGCTGGAAGTCTGCAGCAGTGTGATCAGAGATGTTACCTGGACCTAAGCCCAGCCTTGAAATATTCTGGATTTTCACTCAATGACAGCACCTTTCTAAACTTATTCACTATATTTTACAGTAAAATGATTATAATATGTTGGACATGGTGTGCTACCTAAAGGTGTGTTAGTTCAGTGATACTGAAATTAAAAATCTGAAGCTCACTCAGTTTGTTCAGTGTGACTCTTGTTTCCTGTAACTTGGCACAAAATCTGCTCCTCGGACTCTGAAAGAGTATTTTGTATTTTTCAGTGGTTTAGTACCATCAGGTCAATCTAAAAGGAGCTCTTATTCCACAGATAACGATCCCTGTGACAGCTTATGAAGTGCTTTGAAGGAACCAGTCCATTTACAATAATACCAGAGACCTTATCAAATGATTAATAATCTACAAAGAACATCAAAATATGAAATAATAAATACAACACTGTTGTAAGAAGAAGAAAAGATGATCATTAATGGTTAATGTGGTGGTTTATAGCAGAGCATTAAAATAGACATTTTAATTCCAGGTTTTGTTTTTTAATTCTGCTGATTATTTCTCAGGTGACTGCTCCACACCAGAGCAGCTCTGAGACTTTAAACTAGATCCACTTAAGCATTAAAGCTTGCTGCTCTATGGTCCGATAAAGGAGACGTGGAAATCACTTCAGTTTGTTAAAGATCAAAGTGAAATAAATGTAAAAGTAAAAGAGACTCAGCTGCAGATTAAAGTCAGTTGTAACAACATTTATACATTTTCTAAGTCACCAATTAAGACACACACTTCATGATGTTAGGATCAGATGAGCCGGATAAAGAAAAGATATCTGGATATCACACGACTGTTTCACACAAATGTTTAATGTGTGTGTTTGAGCGCCCCCCTGTGGTCAGGTGTAGAGCAGAGGTTCAGATTTCATAGTTTGTAGTTGAATTTAATGTAAAATTATATGAAGTAATTGTTCATTGGGACCTAACTGTGGTATCTAGGCTAGTGCTGTGGTTTTTTTTTCTTTCAGGTGGGAGATGATTCCCTGATGTGGATGAAACTTTTCCAAGTATTACGACAGTAATGTTAGAATTCACTCCGTGAATGGTTCTTCAAGAACATTCCAGAGTATGCAGATTATGGACTGTTAGTCTGTAATCCTTGCATCCTAGAATAATTCAGATCAAGAGAAGGCTTTTCTAATCCTGCTCATGTCCTCAGATCTCTGAGTGAACCCTTCTGGAAACAGGCAGCATGGTGGATCATACCTCACAAGGGGAAGGTTGTCGGCCTCTTTCTGTGAACAGTTTCTGTGCACGTTCTCTTCGCACTGTTTGGTTTTTCTTTGGGTTCCCTGGTAGGAAACTCCTACAAGGTTCATCTCTATTAAACAAATGCATATCTCTGACTTTCTCCAGAACATTCGTCTGTAGTGGTTCAAGGTGAAGGCGTGATGAGGTTTGCAGTAAATCTACTTGACCACGAGATGGAGACAAACACAGAGCAGTCACTGTTTGTTTGTCTGTAGATTAAATTTAACAATAATATCTTACTTGATATTTGACATAAGGCAACATTAAGCTCTGTAGGCTGTAGGCAGGTTAATGTAATTTTTAAATAAGACATAACGAAGATACATAGTGGATAAATCAGGAAACTGAATAAAAAATATGCTTGTTTCAGATATTTTAGGCTCAAATTTAAGACAAATCAATACAAAAAATCACTTCGTCGCTGTTATTAATGAACACTTAAACGAAAAGTATGTGTTCATCAATAATTATGTTAAAAAAGCAAATAATGTGGAATAAACAGTTGTTGTTGTTATTGTTGTTTGTGAAGGAATTTTTACGTAAACTCTATTATTTCCGATTTTGCTCTGGGGCTCTGAACATAGCGTCGGCCTGTGAGCCAATCACAGCGTGCCTGCCGTAAAGTGTGGCGTTGAGGGTCAGCATGAGCAGCTGCGGCTGTTCATTTTTATAAGTTTCGAGGTGACTGTTGACGAAGACAACGGCGGTGAGTGGATTGGTTTGTTTGTGGTCATAAATGTGATTTATAGACGAAAAAGTAAAAAAAGAAGTAAAATGGATCAGATTCATATCAGTCGGTTAGCTAGCATTCTAGCATGCTAGCTAGCTGCTCAATTATGTAGTCTTGAGTGAAGGCGAACACCCGCTAATTTACCTGTTTAACTGGTATATTTTAATCATTTCATTATAATATCTACTGTAAAAGTAACTGAGATACCTGCTGGTCACGGAAAAGGGTTTATTGTGACCCAGATAAAGAGATTTATGCGCGGAACAGACATCTCTGAGCGAAAAATTAAAGTGTCACTAATCAGTGTGCACAAACAGAGCCAACACTTCCTGTTTGACGAGTCAGCATGTATTTATCACACAGAGAAATTAAAGTCACGTTGTGGTTTCTTTTGTTTAATTAATCATTTTTACTGTAAACTCACAACAGAGCTCTGCTTTACGTTTCTTTGTTTCCATCTGACTGAGTCTTCTCTTAATGCGCACTGTTTTCTTCTAGTATCTGTTATAGAATAGAATAAAACTTTATTCTGCGCCAGAATGGAACATCATCTTTGTTTCACCAAATGTTCACTCATATGTTTACATCTAAAGAGCAGGCAGCTGAACAAATGCAGCTTCCTGTCCATTAAACTCTGGGTCATTAACCCTGAGAGTGAACAAACTCTATGACTGTCATGGCCATCCAAGGAAAACTGAACCCGTGTCTCCATCCGGGGCCAGTTAAGAGAAAAATAAGTGGCTGGGGGGTGAGATTACCGGGGTTTTAGCCTGAATGAGCCACAGGGTTCCTTCGTCCTGTGGTGGGACTGGATGCTGAGTGGATCAGAGAGAGTCAAACTCTTTGCTCCAATTTTAATTTAGTCCCTGAGGCTTTTTTGTGTCCAAAAAATGATGAGTTTCTGTTCTTGTATTTCTGTCAGCCGTCATGTCGAATCCTGCCCTGCTCATCCTGTACGGGAGTCAGACTGGGACGGCTCAGGACACGGCGCAGAGGCTCGCCCGGCAGGCGCAGAGACGGCGGCTGCGGGTCCGAGTGATGCCGCTGGACAGCTACAACATGGTGAGTGAGACAAAGTTTTTTAGATGTCAGGGTGGAGTAAAGTTTTCAGAGCTGTGACTTGATAAATGTGGAATAACTGTGAGGTCACAGTCGGTGTTTCACATGTTTATACCCAACTTTAGTCCCAGCGGTGCTCCTGAGTCTGTCAGTGAAGACAGGTTGGAAAAAGAAAACATGTGCTCAGAGTAGAGAAAAGAAAACAGAAGTGTTACAGGGAGAGGGACAGAGCAGCCGGCTTTACCCCTCATCCTCACAGCATGTCTTCTTCCTCCCCCCATCAAACAGGCCAACCTGATCTCAGAGTCTCTGGTCGTCTTTGTTTGCTCCACTACCGGTCAGGGAGACCCTCCAGACAACATGAAGGTAAGAAAACTGGAAGAGTGAAAGGTGACCTTCCAAAAAGAAACATAACCAGGCTGAAACATTATTTTTACATTACCTTTTTCCTTCCAGTTTTTCCAGTTTGAAATTAACCAAGAGTTTTCTTTTTTAAAGTGTAGAGTGTTTCCCCTCTTCTTCCTGCTAAATGTAGGGATCTTTGAGGTCTGTCCATAAGGTTTTTGAGTGAGGGATGGGTCATGGCCAAAGCTTCAGAATGAATCAGATCAGATTCACATGAAACACATTCTCGGCTGAGAGAGACATTTAAACTTTGTTAAAGCTGTTGTACACTCACTCTTGAGTGTACCAATCTAGATTTGAGCATCAGTATCGTGGGACATAACAGGTAGATTTCTCTTGGACTTATGAATATGAAGGTAAAATGTTCTATGGCTTCATTAAATGTAGTAAAGTTATATTAAACAAAGAAAAGAAGCTGATTCTGAGGGCGTCAGTGAGAACCTCTGTGGTTTTTCTGAAGAAGGATAAAAGATTTCATGCACAGCCAATTATATTTTGAAAACCTTTACCTGTGTCTGAGCCACCCATGTGTTGTTTGTTTTAAGAATTTCTGGCGGTTCCTCTTTAAGAAGTCTCTACCTGTCGGCTCTCTGAGTCAGCTTGACTGCGCCATCCTGGGCCTGGGAGACTCCTCGTATCCAAAGTCAGTCCAGGGTTTATGCTCACTGTTCTCACCATTAGTCCAAAGTGACTCGTCTGGTTTTTGTTAAAGTGTGTGCATGTTGTGTGCACTACAGGTTCAACTTTGTGGCCAAGAAGCTTCATAAGCGCCTCCTGCAGCTCGGTGCAGGCGTGCTGCTGCCCGTGGGGCTGGCTGACGACCAGCATGACCTCGGGTAAGAGACGTGTGTGAACATGAAGATGGTGGAGGGTTTGTTGCTCGTGTGCTGAGCTGATGGTGTGTTTGATGCAGGGCGGACGCTGTGATCGACCCCTGGCTCGCTTCATTTTGGGGGAAAGTGTCGACTCTGTACCCGACTCTGTCCGGCGTGATCCCGCTGAGAGAAGACGAGCCGTGAGTATCCGCTCCACGTGTTCCTCGCTCAGAGGGCGTACGTTTAATTTATAGGTTTATTCTGTCTTTGTTTGCGGCAGACTTCCTCCAACCTACATGTTCCACTTCCTGGATGACATGGAAAACAAGGAGGAGGACCGGCTGAGGATTCCCACGGATCAAACCGTCCCCTCCCAGTCTCACCCGTTTCCTGCCAGAATGGTGTTCAACAGGAGGGTGACGGAGCCGTCGCACTTCCAGGACGTCAGGCACATTGAGTTAGACGTCACTGGGTCCAACATTGAGTACGTAACCCCAATCCCCTGAAGATTAATTTTCAGACCTGCAAGGTTTTTTATGTTGTGAAATGCGTCTTTGGAGCAGAATCGGCTCTGAATACGACCCTGAGTTTCAGAATTTAAGTAAAAGCAGTAAGCCTCGTTGGTCTGCTGCCATCTCCAGCTGTGATGCTGTTGTGCAGGTTTGCTGCTGGTGACGTGGTGATGATGCGTCCCTGTAACGCTCTGGAGGATGTGCAGCAGTTCTGCCAGCTGCTGAGATTGGACCCAGAGGCCCGGTTCACCCTCAGCCCCACAGACAACACTGCAGGTAGGTCGGTCTCTGTGTCTTAAATATCCCCTCCTCTCAATGCACTTCCTTTCCTTTGTATAAATCTGACCTCTGAATGTTGTAATGACTCTGAGCCTCTCTAAGTCCGATTTATAGTCTGTATATAAAAGATGGAGGTAGATACAGTGACGTCACCACTGATTCATTAAAAGCAGGTTGGAAATAACTTTAAGACAGTCACTGATCAGTCTGAGTCTGTCTTCTCAGTCCCAGCCAGGCTTCCTCAGCCCTGCACAGTGCGCCACCTGGTGGAGGGTTACCTGGACATCGCTGCTGTGCCTCGCCGCTCCTTCTTCGAGTTGCTGTCTGCCTTCGCCACCAATGAGCTGGAGCGGGAGAAGCTGGCCGAGTTCAGCTCAGCGGTGGGCCAGGACGAGCTGCATAGCTACTGCGACCGACCCCGACGCACCGCACTGGAGGTAACGGCCAAAGGGGCAGAGCTTAGAAATGTTGAGTTTTTCGGGGGGGTTGAGTGAATTTGCAATTTTGAGACTTCAAACCTGTTCAGGTGTAATAAATAAACCTGTCTTCATCTGTGTTTTAACTCTGATCTGCTCTTCTTGTTGCTGCAGGTCCTGGCAGATTTCCCTCACACCACAGCAGAACTCAAAGTGGACTATCTCCTGGACCTTTTCCCTGAGATCCAGCCTCGCTCCTTCTCCATCGCCTCCTCTCTGCAGGTAGATCATCCTTCATTATTTGACTTTTTAAAAAATATATTTAGTGTTATAGTGGTCACTATAAAGAAGCGGTCTGCCTGCAGGCTCACCCAAACAGGATTCAGGTCCTGGTTGCTGTCGTTCGCTACAAAACCAAACTGTATAAACCTCGAAAAGGCCTCTGCTCCTCCTGGTTAGCTTCTCTGGATCCCGCACAAGGTACTCCACCTAATCTGTAGTGTATGCTCACCATAACTGTTAGCAGCTAATTAATCAAATTCCAGCATTAAAATGGGATCAAACAACGACTCTTTTTTTTTTTTTTTAATTCATTTTAGCTACAAAGCTCTAATTTTGAACAACCGTCATGCACTTTAAGGGCCTGTAACCCTGAAACTATTTGTGGTATAGGATAGGCTTCATTAAATAAAGTTCAGCTGAAATCCTGAAGAACTTTAAATAATTAGATCCAATTAATAAGACATAATTAAAGAATTTAAATGTTTTCCTAATCTGTATCCCAGGCAATGTGTACGTGCCTCTGTGGGTGAAGAAGGGAAGTCTGAAGTTCCCCTCAGAGAAGGAGACCCCGGTGATCATGGTGGGACCTGGAACGGGAGTGGCCCCCTTCAGGTCGGCGTTACAGGAGAGGATCGCTGAGGGGAAAACCGGTGAGATGTTTGATTAAATTTCCTCCTCACTCTACGCCATCTCTCAGAGCTCACGTGACAACACATCTCTTCATCCTCTCCCTGCTCGGCAGCTAACATCCTCTTCTTCGGCTGCCGCTCTGAGTCCAAAGACTTCTACTTCAGGTCTGAGTGGGAGGAGATGATGGAGGCTGGATACCTCGCCCTTTTCACGGCCTTCTCTCGAGACCAGGTCAGAAACATGCTCCTCTTAACCCGGTTAATAATCACCAATATGAACAACAGCAAATGGGAGACGATTAAACTTCCGGCGTCCAGGAGTTTGGGAGGTTTTGACCTTAAAGCATTATTGTGTTTGTTCAGGAGGAGAAGGTGTACGTGCAGCACCGTGTGAGGGAGAACGGCGAGCTCCTATGGGACCTGATCGCCAATAAAAACGCCTGTTTTTATATCGCTGGGTGAGTCTGAGGCCTCAAAGCTGCTGCTAGTAACCCCCCACTGAAACTCAGGTTTTATTCTCAAACTTTGAGTTTAAATACAATTCAGGGACAAAACAAAAACCCTGATCTTTTATTGTCTAAGGATCACATCTGGAAGCTAGTTTTGATTCTTCTTTAACTAAACTTCAGGTCTTCTTTGTGTTTCCATGCAGCAATGCTAAACAGATGCCAGCCAGTGTGTGCGACGCCCTCAAAGAGGCATTCCAGCAGGCGGGAGGCGTGTCCGCCGAGGAAGCTGAGCAGATGCTGGCGGCCATGGAGAAGACGGGTCGGTTTCAGAGCGAGACGTGGTCATGATCGCCCAGCCCCAACAACCTTTTGACTACACTGGGATCCATCTAACAGTCAGAATCAACTCATTCTAATGAAGGAAGGAATAACCAAAAGTCACCGCTCCGTTTGATGCTTTCTTCATAGAACGAGATCATTTCACCTCACTGAAAGCTCACACTTTGAGTCTGTTTGTGGGTTCAGGTCCAGGGCTTTAGCGTCATTTGCATATTTTCTACACACTACTTTAAAAACCCTAACAGGCTGCTTTGCTTCGAGCTTTTAAGTTGACTGTTATTGTGACACAGCCGCAGAGATGTGCTGCAGTAGATCATTAGACCAGTTTGCTTTATTCTTTCTGCTGCTTTTGCCCTGCTGTGGAAACGCAAACCAAATCTTGTGGTTCCTACACTTTTATTCATGAGAAGTCTCTGGAGGTCATGATGAAAAACCTCACTGATCCCCCAACATAGGAAATCTCATTTTAAAGTCAAGCACTAGAAGAAACCACACTGAACAGTTTTTAGCATTTTCTTTGGAAACATACTGTAGTCACCACAGAATCTGTGATGTACAGCATCACTGTGTTACTCGTGGATATTCCCCACTAACAGGGACAGAGAGGATTACAGCTCACAGCTGGAATCAAGTTACAGAAACAAGGAAGTGGCTCTCCTCCTCCTTCCTGCCTCCATTTCTGGTCACCTGTGGCATCTGGAGAATCTCAGCTGGTGATGATCACAATATTTCATCACATCAGTTTGCCTGATTGCATCTAACCTAAAAGTTGATGTGAACTTTTAGTCACATAAACCCTTTGAGAGGCATTGTATGCACTGCAGATAAAGGGCATGTTCATTCCTACTGAACAGGAGTCATAATGGTAATCTGTAAAGCATTTATTGCCTTTCTCGAGCTTTATTAAGTGTGTTGAGCAGAAAGTGAAACAAAGTGAACAGTGTTGCCTTAAAGTACATCAGTGAGGTCCCAAACTCCTCAGTGAAGCTATAAACATTCAGTAAAATACATGACAATAAACTGTCTGGATCTGAAAACTCCTCCAGAGTGTCTTTGTTTCTGGTTTCTTCCTGAAAATTAATAATTCATACAAGACACATCCACAGTCAGGCTGCATCTGAAATCAGCCGACTAAGAGTACTCCAGTGACTAAGCTACTGATCAGCACAGGAATGAGCCAATCAAATCGTGCAAATGCCACAGCACTGCAGCTGACCAATCAAATCACATCCAAGGGGCGGGAGCTAGTTGTTTTGTGCAGTTTGGCATCAAAACGAATGAGAAGTTGATTGTTGTTAGTAATCAGCCAAAGCAACAAGCTCAGCCTAAATTTTAAAGTTCAGGGATCAGTCACTGTTGCTATGACGACGTGCCAAGCAAAGACACGAGTCGACGATGTAGCCCCCACAGGTGGCTGATGGCAGGTTTGACATCTGTAGGAAGAAACAATGGAACCAAACGGGCCAATCACAGTCAGCGTGGGCCATGAAAACACGACATGCAGTCAAGTTTATAAAGAGGCGCACGCCAGGTTAAGGTGAAGCCTTTTGTTAGGGTATGTGACCGGATGTAATGCATAAATCCCACATTAAGAGAGAATTCCTATTTATGTAGTGCTTCAAAGCCTGATGTGGGTGTGGCTTCAGTTCATTTTTTTGATGTGAAACTGCACAGCCAATCGTGACGCAGCTCCACAGGTGCTTTCTAAAAGTAAAACATCCTTGGTTGGTGTGGTGTGAACAGAAAGCAAAGAAACACATGACACCAACTCAGTTTCCTTCTTTCTTTTTATATTTCAGTTTCCCTGAGGTAAATGGCTCTCAGCACTGATGCCCCCCCTTCATACAATCCAACTACACTCCAACTCCCAGCATCCCCCACTAAGCCACTGTCAACCAGATGCATGTGGTGCTCTTTTCTCCCGTGCATCATTCGGCAGGGTTTCGGGAATTGTACTACAAGCTTGGTAACCTGGATACAACCACTCACCTAGCTAACCGTTCACACACACACACACACACACACACACACACACATATAAAAACACCTTAAAGAGAACGTCCAGCCTCACAGATCAAAACTCAACTGCTGCAATAAATACATCATTTTTATTGATCGCTAATCTGCTGTTTGGTGTGTGTGTTGTTTTTTTGTTTGTTTGTTTTTTTTTTAGACATTTTTCCTATAAAATGTCCAAAAGTAACAAAAATGTCCGTCACATTTTCCTTAAAGCGAGCTTTTTAAAAATACTCGGCAATATAAAAGCAGCAAATCCTCACGGAGAAAAAGTCCGTTAGATAATACTGTTCAGGAGACGGCGGCGCAGCTGCATCCGGCGGACATCCTCAGAAAGTCCCGCACAGGAAGTGACGTTTGTGGGTGATGCAGAAATATTTTATAGCAGGAGCGATTATTACCCTACGCTGCAGTGACCCCAGAAAAGACGAAGCCCACAGTTAGAGAGCGACCCATGATAGAAAACAGACTATTAAAAAGCCCCTCCCCCTTAGCCACTCATCCTCTATCTGATAGCCAGCGTGTGGACCTGGTAGAGCTCCTTCGGGAAGTTCTTTTGTTGCTCCT
>VVHJ01063443.1:28449-55144 GCA_015107715.1 Tylochromis polylepis | reverse complement strand
GATTTTTTGACTGTTTCTTATAGATTTTTACTGAAACCGGGAAAAATATTTGAAAGATTCCATCTCGTCAGGTTTTCTTGCAAAACTCATGTTTTTAGTTTAATTAAGCTTTTTAAACTGAAGTCTGGTATCCTGTACTTGAGTCAAAAAAACATATCCAATAATGATTTCTTACATTAATTTAATATTTCGAGACAAGAGAAATACAAATAGAAAATGTGAGGAATTGGGGGGGGTACGGTGGGTTTGGCGGTGTGAGGAGCACAGATGACCATGTCCCAACAGGTTTATTGTGTTCATAGCGAAAGGTAGGGAATCTCAGAACAATTATGCATAGTTAATTGTAATAAAATACTGATTTGTTTCATCGCTGTTGTGCTTTTTAAATGTAAACTCCTCACGTTTTGCAAAAAAAACTGTACGTGATGGAGGGAAATGGAGATTTTTCATTTTTGGATTCAGCGCCCTAAAAAACAGAAAAATGTACCAAAAATATCCCATGCAGCTGAAAATATATATTGTTTTGCAGACCTGTGTAATTACCTCCTACAACCAATCTACTTCTCTAAGAAAACAACATTTATATCACATTTTAAACACATTTATAAATATTTTACTTAAATTTTTTGTTAAAGACAAACTGAACGCACACAAAGAAATTATACTATTCATATTTATTTGAAAACAACAATCCATTTCTTCCACTTCTACTGCGATTCCTTGTTGCAACTGGGGTCATACATGATATTTGTATTAATTCCACAGAACACCATCACAAAAGTTACCCTTTTATATGTATGTTTACCTCTTTTTTTTTGTCCTTTTTATGTATTGTTGTCATCTCTATACAATGACTTGTGCTTTGATATCTTCGAAAGAGAGAAAGAGTTTTTTTAAAGACATCATTGTCATCAGGATAAATGTACATAACAGAGGGAGGATCGAAATAGAAAAAACGTCGTAAGAAGAGGATATACTGGTCAAATACACACTGGTACAGAATACAGAGATACACACTCACATTGCAGCCTGCCCGACTCGGCCCGAAACTGTCAACAAGAGTAAAGAGTTGTTGTCCCAACTGCTCCCTTCTTCTCCTGATTTTAGGATTTTTAAGTACGCTGTTGTTGCCTTGCAACAAATACAATCCCTGCTGGTGAGCAGAGTTTTGGCTAAATATTGCTTAGCTACAAAAGGGATATCCAGGAGATGAGGAGGGACCACAGGCGGGCCAAAAAAGCAGCGCAGAAAGCCTAAAAATCACGACTGTTGTATGTATTCTTAATATTCTCCGACAGTTTAGGGTTAAGAGCGCAGAGCAGTTCTCCCCCTAAACACGTCGCTCAAAGTTCACTGCAAAAGAAAAGGAAAGAAAAACCGATGAATGCCGGGACTTCCACAGGAGAAATATAAGGTGCATTTGTCAGAAATTTTGATGAGTGTGTTTGCATGTGTGTCCCCCTCGAAATAAAGCCATTCAGTAAGAGTTTCAGTGGGTTGATTGCCATGGCCCAAAAAATGTGCATCAGTAACAAAAAATGTGTGTGTGTGTGTGAGTTTAGGGGGAGGTGACTGGATATTTACATGGACTGGAATGTTTTTCCCGTTTACGTATCTGGCATTCATTCAAGACTGTGGAGCTACCTTTGCCTCTGCCTGATGTTGATCTTGGATGCAGATGGATGCGGCGGTTGGGCGGGAGGAGTGCGGGGGTGTATGGAGAGAGGCGGGGCAGAGTTAAAACCAACATTTAAGCACAAAAAAAAAAAGGAAAAAAAAGAAAAGAAAAAAAGCCAAGGTGCAAGAAGGCATTCACTTAATGCTGAGCTGTGCCTTGCGAAAATCAAAAGAAAAACAAGACGTAATACCACAAAAGTTAAAAAAGAGGAAAAATCACAAGCAGGGGGCAGGCAAAGAGCAGCAGAGAAAATGTACAAGCAAACTACCATAACCTTAATGTGAATGTCATTCTACATGTTAAGTGCAGATAGATAGATAGATAGATAGATAGACAGGTTGATAGATTCTATATACTGTATGTATTAATATGCTGGGTAAATATTCTGGTAAATCTTCTGTGTGTATATACCTCCAAGTAGAGGGGGCTCACTTAGACGTATATAAATAGGTCTAACATAAAAAGCCATATTACAGTGTGCATATCCTCGCCCTAATGTAAGCGATAGCAAAAAACCCATGCTTTACATAGAAAAAGGCATCCACGACATTTAAGAAAAAATGTACAATTTATGAAACATGGTAACAATAATAATAAATAGTATTATAGGATCGCTGCTGTACACAAAAAAGCCATTTTTTTTTAAAATTTCACTCATATAAAAATATGTTTTAGTGCAACCGTACGTAATAGTCATATCCATAACTTCACATCGCTTGTCGAGACTTTTAAGTTTAAGGTGTCAGAAAAAAACAAAAAACAGAGAGAGAGAAAAGAGGGGAGGAAGAAAGGGGGAGGAGGAGGGGGGTTGCATTTATTACAAAGCTGATACGTGATAGTATTGTACTTTATTTACATTTACTTTCCTGCTTTGTTTGCTTATAAGAACATAAGCAAAAAAAAAAAAAGAGAGAGAGAGATTAAAGAAAAGGCACACATGTAGCTGTTTCTTTTTTCTTCGTCGTACCGTTTAACTAGAGTCCTTTTTTTGTTTTTAGCAGATTTTGGTCGGGCTCATGTTGGTGGGAGTTACCGTACATGTGTATGCTCTTTAAAGTCTTTAAATAAGAAAGTCTGAGAGCAGGCCCCGTTTAAAACAGGCATGCTGTACACGAACATTAAGAGGTCCATTTGAGTCTTTTATTTTTCTTTGTATGCATTTTTTTTTATGTGTATAAGAGAGAGAAAACGTGAGAAGAAATCGTGTGAAAAGTGTGCAAAAGTCAGTTTTTCTCTCTCCTGTTGCACTTCATCCCTTCCTATTATCCAAAAACAAACAAACAAAAAAAGGAGACATCCATCGTTTCTCCTCCGCCCCTCGTTCTTACTCTGCAGTACTATGACACGTCTCTGCTTCTCTTTGTGCTTTCTGCCTCCCTGTCCCTCTCCAGCTTGAGAGGTTTGGACGCCATTGGAGGCTGCAGGCTGTCAGATCCGGGGCTCGGAGGGTAAGGGGATGAGGAGGAGGAAGAGGGCGAGTGGGGAGGCCTGAGTTCCAGGCTGCTAAAGTGCTGAATACCAGGACCTTGAGGAGGAGATGGTGACGGGTGGGGAGATGGTGACCGGTGTTGATGGGAGTCAGGGGACAAAGCCGAAGGAGAGGAAGAGGAGGAAGGCGCTCTGCTTCCGTCTTTCCCGTCATCCCCTCTGCCTCCACCTCCTCCTCCTCTCTCAGCAAACTCCTTGGAGTCAATGCAGAGGGAGGCGATGGCCTTGGTGCACGTCTGGATTCCCTCTTCCTGCTCCTGCTCGTGCCTCACGCCTCCTCCTTCCTTCTCCTGCGAGGAGCAGAGTGGTGACGCTGAATCCCTCACTGTTTCTCCCACTACTGCTCCGTGCCCGCCCCTCTCTGAAAAGGAGGTGAAATGTGCCTCGCTGGTGATGGAGTCCTCTGATATGCTCTTCTGCAGTGACATGCGGGCGGCAGCTTGCAGGGCCCCCTGCTGGGCCAGAGGGGTGTTAACGGACGTGGGAACAGAGTGTACAATCTGGATCCCACCGATGGGGATCATTGGGTAAGGCGAGCGCACCTGAAAGAGAAACGTTTAATTCAGTCACGTGTTAAAGATCAATCTGAGTTCTACAACTCATCCCATTTATACTGACCCAAACTCTCACTAGAGCATTTATGCCACTGAAAACCGTCCTTGTTTACTCTAACGTGAGTAACATTCATGCTCTTTTGCAGTTTTGGGGAAAAAAAAAATCTTTAAAAGAAGAAGAAAAGTTGTTTTCTTAGAGAAGTAGATCGATTTTTGTCTTCTTCTTTAACTTTTAATTATCACAAAATAAAACTCTGCTTAATTAGCAGAGTGTGAAATGATTTTATAATTATGGGAATAATAATTTAACAATAGAGTAGTAAATTGTACTTTTACAACATGTCCTGTTTTTCTCAAAATTAAGTAAAGTAATAAATAAAATATACAAAATAATACTTAACTAAGGACATGCAAAATATAAAAAATAAAAACCTAACATATCCCCCAAAATATGAAAATATCTATGGCTTAAACCTTCATTCTTTCAAAGCTCCAGCAGGGGGCGATTTTTCTGGTTGCAATCAGTAAAAAAAATCACCTTACTTCTCACCACAGGAAATACTTTCCCGGTGGGTTTATAGTCTCAGTTGCTAGTTTCATGTCTTTAATAGAACATGATGTTCATTTTGTGAGCGATCAAAGGAACACGGTCAGATTAATGTGTGGCTACTTTGCTATCCCCGCCTCTTGCTCGTGACAGCTGGCTTTGGAAAAACAAAAAATGCAGAGGGCTCGAGCTGAGGCTTCAGAACAGGACTGGCTGACATCATGGTGGCTAGGTCCATCTTTTACATACAGTTTTTGTAAAACAATCAAAATCAGTATTATAAGGGAAAAAATACAAAAATGAAATACCTGTAGTTGAGAATGTAGGGGAAGGTGACTGAAGAGGACTTGGTGGGGTGGACTGGACTGGTTACCACGGCTACCCTGATCCCCTGACGATGGTGAACCTGGATGTTCCTGGAAGCCAAAGAGGAGATGAAGATGAAAACATGCTGCTGGATATAATCACAAACTGCTGAGTTTACTTGAAGATTTTGTCTCCCAGAGAGAGTCAGACTGCTCAAATGAACACCAGCATTTACATTTCGACAGGCAGCACATGCCCTCAACATAAATACACATGATTATTGGACAATGCTTCTTACAATAAACACACACGGGAGGTTTTTCAATGGAAATCTAAATCTTATGTAACAAAATAAACGAATGAACCCTGATGAAATGTGCGCCGGTGCTGGACAACAGGTGTTGGTACGAGAACAAAGAAATCCAAAGAATGAAGGCTCGCTCAGATTTCTTGTGTATGAAAAATGGTTGTTAAAGCATTAATCAGTTATTTGAAGAGCAGTCAGTTATCCAAGCAGAGTCGCTCTCTGCTTCACGCTTTGTTTAAGTGGGACCAGCAGCAGGAGCTGGAGTTTGAAGTAGGGCTCTTAAGAAGAAAAACAGCCGCGCTATTAACCACACCAGCCAGCCAAGATCCCATTACCACCAAAACCCAGCAGCCCTATCTTCAATCATCCGTCTCTCCAACCCTCTCAGTCTATCTGACTCGCTCTTTATTCCCTCATCCTCTCTGAATGTTTCGTCTGTCTGCCAGACGGCTTCGTCTCTGTCAGGTTCTCTCTTTCTTGGCTCCCTCTTTCTGTCCTTTTCTTCTATATTCCTAAGTTGTGCTCCGGTTTTTTCACATCAAAATCACAGTCCGCATACTCAAAAGCTGCACCTCAATGGTAGACTTTAGAGAGGCAAATGTTTTTAACAAAACCACAAGCATTTTAATGTATTTACTGAAAGCGAGGAGAAGTCCATTTCTGTAAACGCAACTGATCAAAATTCTCCTCCCAGAATAATAAAAACAATGCTCATTCATAAGCAAACTTACAGAGAAATCTGAGCCAAAGAACCCCGTGAGACAAGCAAACCTACTCGTTATGAACACTCTCTATAGTTAAAAACAGAGAGGAGATGTCAGAAGACATCTCTGCCCCTTCCATGAGCAGCATCAAGAACAGAGCCGGTATAAATGACGGCCGAGAGGAAAAAGGAGGTGAAGTGGATCTGGGTTGCAAATTGGCTTGCAGCAGCACTTTAGAATTTCACATCTCACATCAGTGTTCATAACTTAGAGGTCATTTTTAATCAAAACTTTACATTATTACTCTCTAGATCTCCTTTGTTGTAATATAAATAAGTCAAATAAAGGATCCAGAATTTCAAAAGACGTGCTAGAGATGCTCGTTCATGAATTCATCTGATAGAATTCTTAATCCGAACTCTGCATTAGGTTCAAGCTCACAGTCTAACTATTCGCCTGCTTATGTCCCTTTCCTGGCCAACTTCCCTCGTGTCCATTATCTTTCAGTGTTATTCTTTAGCTCGCTCACTCATGTCTGATAAGTTAAACTACTGTCTGTCCCATGCACCAATCAGCGTCAGTGTGAAACTAAAATACTTAAAAACTGAAGAATAATTTTAAGAATCAAAATCTTACCGTCTCCATTTCTGTGCTGGCTGTGCGACGTCCCAGAGCGCCGAACTCTCCCTGACCCAACATGCCAGTCTGATGACTCAGCCTCAGGCCCCGCGCCCCGCTCTGCTGGCTGGTGGTCACAAATAGGCACAGATAACACATTAAACCTTAAGCAAGTGTAAAAAGTGCATCTGTTTATCTGTTCATAATATCGAGTGGTTTTAAGTTGAACTGAGGTTTGCTGTTAAGCTATTTAAGTGAATGAGTTAATGGGTACTGGGTTAAATGGAAAAGGTTCTTCTTTGGACCTGGAACTTGGTAAAACCGTTAAGCTTTCTTAAAAAAAACATCACTTTTCTGGTTAAAGTGTAACAAAGTGTCTGAAATCAGCCAAAATTTGATCTTACCTTTGGTGGTGGAGGTGTTGGTGAAGCCCTCTGCGAGGCGACACAGGCCGGATCATCCCCCTGTGGCGGCCTCGTGGTGAAAGGTCACGCTTGTAGTCTCTTCCCGATGGAGATGTGGGCCGAGACAGGGGGGAAAGCAGTGACAGGTGTCCCCTTCTTGGGGAAAGGTCTCGCCTGTATCCCCCTGCTGCTCCCAGGTCTCTCTTAGGGGAGATGTGACGCAGAGGAGAAATGTCCCGCCGGGGTGACAGGTGTCCTGCGCGGGGTGAGAGGTCACGACGTGGGGAGAGGTAACGGCGGGCTGAGGGTGAGGAGGATGGGGAAATGGGGGATGGGCAGCCAGAGTTGTCCAAACCAGGTGAGGAAAGCCGTGAGGAGGGGGAGGAGAGGTCCGGGGAGGGGACGGGGAGGTCTTCATCCATGGAGGAGGAGGAAGGTGGAACCAACAGCCTGCTACCCTGCGGCCGCTGCTGGCCTCTGTGGTACTCTGACTGACCGTGCTCCCTCCCGGCCAGGTCGGTGGGCGGAGCCTGCGGTGTGATCTGGATACTCGGCACGGTGGTGAAATAGCCAAACAGAGGCGGCCTGCTGGTGTTTCCCAGGAGGTCGGACGCCGAATGATAAGAGAAGTGAGGAACAGGTTGGGAAGCGGCCACAGCTGTGACAGAAAGGGAGGGCAGGCCATAAGGCTGCGGGCTGGTGGAGCGCGAACGAGTCTTTGGGGTGGAGTCACCATCATAGTCTTCTTCTTCGTCGTCTTCATCATCCACCTCATCACCATCTTCTTCACCACCCTCTGAGTCATCAGCATCTGAAAACTGGTGCTCTGCCATCTCGCCTCTGGAAGTCTTCTCAGAAGACCTCTGGCCTTCATCTCCGACATCTTGAAGAAGAGGAGAAAGAAGCAAGAGAGAGAAGGAAGAAGAGGAAGCAGAAGAAGATGAGAAAATATTATAAGCAGGAGGTGAAGAGGGAAAAACAGGAATAAAAAAGAGATAAGGAAAAAGGATCGAAAGTGAAGTAGTAAGGCAAGAAGAAGAAAAAGAATGCAAGGAAAGAAAAGAGAATATGGACAGGAAGTGGAAGAAAAAAGGGGGAAATGGACGAGAAACAACAACATTAACGTTTGAAGGAGATGACGGAGAAAAAGAAGAAACAAAAAGAGTGGGAAGAAAAATACAGTGGAGGGAGAGGAAGAAGAAAAGAAAGCAGAAGGAGTAGAAAGAAGGAAGGAGAGAAACAGGAAGAAGAAGACAAAGAAAGGATAAAGTAAAAGGAACAGGAGAGGAAAACAAGAAGGTAGAAGGAGACGAAAAGGAGAATGAAGAACAGGAGAGCGAGTGGAGAGAGAAATGGTTTGAATGACAGAGTTTAGGTGTAAAACAAAACACCAATGAAACCTCATTCCCACCAGCTCAAAACAATAAAACACAACAAAACAAAGTTATTTAAACCCTCGACACTTCGGTTTTTCCCGCAGGATGGACCGCAGCCAAATGTTGGCAGGGTCTTATTGTATAGTAGCAGCTGGCAGGTAACCAGCGCTTTAAAATGCAGCCAGACGATTGGCTGAAAAACGTTAATTCTGGGAATTTAAAAGTTTGTTTGCTTTTTCTTTGACTTTCCAAAGAGTCAAAGTTGAAACAGAGGTACGTTTTTGTTGTTCTGAGCTTCTTGTCTGTCCAGAGAGAGATCGAAAAATATGAAATTGATCTAAAAAAAAAATAAAAAAATAAAATAATCCTTTTTTGTTGCCCATATGCAGCACCGAGTAGAAGAAGTAGTTAATAAATTGTATTTAGGGAGCAATTTCAGCGGAAATCAGTTGCACTAACATTGGACTACTTTTCCAGTTAGTCTTATATACAGCAGTTTCTCACAAACCACCAGTGTTTATGTCTCAGTGACTCACTCACTGGATTACTGTAGCCCTCCCTTTCCCCCAAACCCCCCCTGTGTATATGTGGGATCATATCCCAATTAAATGGCAAGCCAAAACATAGTTAAATTTAATTTGGTGGTCTACATGGTGGGGCATTACCACCAGCTACCAGTCCCATTCTGGTCAAATATAAAGGTAATGGCTCGGTTCATCCGCTTTAACAAAAATTATGCAAAGACAACCTCCACTTTTTATTCGTAAAGCGCTTTTTCACAGAAATCTGAAGTGATTGGTTGAGAGATGCGCTTACTGAGCACAAGAGTAAAACGTTTACTCAAAGCCGCCTTCAGTACAGGCAAATGTTAGCTGGCTAGCAGGAAAAGCACAGTGGGGTAGCCCATTCACACCAGAAGAGATAAATACACGAGCAGATGAAGAAATGTAGATGAGATTCTAAATAAAATCTCCATTTCTGAGATTCAAGCCAGCAAGTGTTTATTATATAGAATTCGTAAGTAATTATGTAAGTAATTATTACTCATACGTATGATGTATTTTGCTTGGTCGTTATGGATTTTGACTGAAATTCCAACTGGGATACTTGGACATAATCATCCTCTGCCAAAGCCAAGGCTTCATTTTGTAACTTTAAAGAAAGGAGCTCAGATTTGACCCAAAACAGGTCAACAGGTCCTCTCTTTTCCTATGTTCCACCTCTCCAACAAGGCTCGTGAAATTTGGCTTCGTAACTTTATGTTTGTGATCTTGCTGATCGACAAATAAATGGCGCTGAAATCACATCTCTGCCCGATCAAGAACAAAATCAAGATTGGACCCATTTGTGTGGCACATTTAGGACACTTTAGGAGGATAAGTAATTACATTTTAACCAGCTAACACAAAAATTAATTTACTGACGGTCAATTAAAATATTTGCAAATATGTAGCTGGCCCACATTTTGTCCAGTTAACGAAAAATTTACATCGAAAGAAAAACGCTGTTATTCCTTCGCTAAGATGAGAGAGCCAAGGTGGAGATATGTCAGTCAGTATGCATTTATGACAATAAATACTTTCTTTTTTATTTGTTGTTTCTTTGGTTGCTTAAATAATTAGTTAACGGCAATAGAGAGGCATAGAGAATCAGTGGATCCATTCTTTACAAGAGCAAACTAGATACCACGATGCAGTCCATCCGGATGTTTAAAGAACAAAGTGTAGCACCTGAAAGTAATAACTGCAAATGGTGAAAACGCCATAGATTATAAAAATAATCCTGCTAATTTCCAGCTTAATTATCAAGTCATCAGAAGATTAACGGGAAATCGAAGCCGGCTCATCTGTTCAGAGACCACAGCCCCGAGAGACAGCTGATGAGGATTTATTATTGGTGAATATTTCATGGAAACTCATACTCATTCGTCAATATCAGCCTACAACAGCTTCGCCAGTAATAATTTTCAGATTATTTCCACATCAGCAGATTAATAGCACGGCGTATTCCTTGGCGTATCCTCATGAACCTTGTCACTGAGGATGATCGGCTAATATTTGGTTCTTTTTCTAAGCTGTAGCTTTAAATTGTTCCTGGAGTATTTTGAGGCCATAAGAGGTGTTTTTTTTTTAAAATATTTTTTTAGTCAGCTTGTGTGTCAGGTGTGGTTGTTTGACATGGGTGCTGGCTGTCAGGATAAGCTCTGCTTTCCATTACACTAATTGTCTCTGTACGGCTACACCGAGCCAAAAGCTCTGCAGGCTGCACTCAATAAGACAGCAGGATGTAGTCCAGCTCAAGAAGTGTGTGTGTGTGTGTGTGTGTGTGTGTGTGTGTGTGTGTGCATGCGTGTGTGTGTCTCCTACCTCCTTCGTCTGCCTCGGTGTCCTCGACGGAAGACATGGAGACTCCCAACTCCAGACACTTTTTCATATGAGCCTTAGACTTCATGTGCTTCGTCAGGTTTCCTGCAAAATGCGCACACACAAGCACAAACACCATTTAATGACCCTTCGACTAGTCTTACTGGAAACCGCAGCTTGTTGGGCTGCATCAACACAAGACTGTAAAAAAAAAAAAAAGAAAAAAAAAAGAGGATAAAATGGAAATAGAAGCGGTGGAAGAAAGAGCAAGACCGCAAGATTACAATTTACAAATAATATATAATTTATAACAAATTTAATTTAATAACTGGACTCTGCTTCAGTTGGCAGAATGTATAGAATCCAGAGATAACACATGTGAGTTTGAAAATCTATCCCGTGGATAATGGCTTTTTATTAAAGATCAGATATCGGGTAGTCAGCATCTTTAACCTCTGATATGATGGAGGTTCCTGCTGACCACAGCTACAGAAAAACAGCCTTTCTGCATGTTTTATTCATTCATTTAACCACTTAGTGCTGCGCCTTAAGAGTTTTCCTACTAAAAGTCTGCCGTAAAAAGCTGCTAACACCTGGAAAAATGTTTGCAAGGTTTACCGTGATGGTCAAGGAGCGAGTTTAGAAGATATTTATGGAGATCTACAATATCCAGTGGTTATTGCAGTTATAAAATAAATCAAACCCCGGCCTTAATAAGTCACTGCATTACTTGCATACAGAGATAAATAGAGTTCAGTCAGGGCCGCTGTAGTCAAAAGAAGATTCATTTCCTCTCCAGTAACTTATATTCGCCAGCATGGATGTGAAAGAAGCAAAACCCGAGCACAGATCAGAGCAGACATCAGCGACAACAGATACGAAAAAGCACCTAGGGTGGAGGCGGGTTGCAAGGAGGGTTGCAGTTGCACAGTAACTGTAGCCAGGCTTGCTCGTGGCATGCTGCAAAACGCATTATAAAAGAAGCCCTACCTTTCGTCTTGAATGCAAAGTTGCAGAACTTGCAGACGTAGGGTCGGATGTCGGTGTGCGTTCGGATGTGTTTCTTCAGCATGCTGGGCTTCTTGCAGCGGATGCCACACTCTTCGCAGATGTATTTCCCTCGCCCGCGACCACGGACGTAGACGTAGTCCTCATTGGATTTATAGCTGGAGGAAAGAAAAAGTAGCAGTGTAGTGATGAGTTTTTAAAATTTGTTTTTTGCAAAACAGGCACTTTATTAAAACAAAAGCAGAAACAATTGTTAACACTTATGCCATGAAAGTGAGTTTTGTTTGCAATATCATAATTTTGTCCTATCACAGTTGTTATTTATGCTAATGTATACAGTATAAAGATAAGTAATGTACTGCTGTAGTATAACTGCCAGACAGCCCTCCACGGTTGGCTGCGATTCAATTCACTTCATCACAATTTATTTTTCCCAAGGGGACAATTAAAGGCTGGCGAAGTAGCAAACGGATATGCACACGTACAGCACAATGCTAACGCACACACACAGACAAAGACACCGATCCAGTTTTATACTGAAAAATACATGATACATGTATTCCGTTCTTCACTGGACACTATTCGTTGTCATAGAAACTCTTTGTCCTTCACCACAAGGAGGTCAGAGGTCAAAGTCACTGTGATGCTCTGAGACGCAGATACTTGCTGACACAGAGGTTCTGCTTAAATAAGACTGCAATCAGGTTTCCTCTGTTCAGATGCATCAGAGAGAGAGAGAGAGAGAGACGGGGAAGAGCTCAGAGGGCGTCGGAGACGTCAGTCTGGGTGCAACGTACGACGGCATGTGAACAAATAAATGTTAACAGGAAAAAACCCCACAGTTTAGCTGGTTTGCTTCAAAGTATTTGATAAAGAAACGGTTTATTATCTCAGCCAATACTGATGCTACGTGTGTTGGAGCTGAGGTAACGAAGTTACAGGCGAAGAGGAGGCGAAAACATTTTATTGTTCTCGTTTTTATTTCGTCATTTGATTGTAAAAATTGGAAGCAGGACAGTCTCTGATGAACTCTAGCATAATGACCTCCCTAAATCTTCAGTGAGCAATTATGGATTGATTACTGTTTAAATCCCACACACCTCTGCTGGGATGGTTTATGTAGTGATATATTTTACACCTCGTCATATGTCACTCAGCGGTACTGTTAATTCCCATTTGCAGTCATTTCCAACTGCTTGCCTCAAAGCTGAGCTTAGTCCCATTCATTACCCAACAATTGCATGCCACCAGTAACCACTGGTGACATGAGGGACACCAGAAGGACAGTACACCCACACCCCTCAAAAAAATGCTCAGAAATGACTCAAAGCACAGATTTGGCCTCTACACTCCCACAATCCCACAATCTGAGCATCCGCTCGAATAATTCCGGTGCAAAACATGGAGAAACACAATCCACAGAGGTCCCAGTGGCGCCAAACAGATGTGATGGCTCAGAGGTGTTCTGGCACCTTAGGGGCACCAGCATATTATCAGGCATTATCAGTTATACTCTGAGGAGTGATGTTACATCTCTGATTGTTCATCTGTCTTTTGCACAACCTCAAGTCGCTCATTTCACAGAAACAAAGTCTTTTATTTTGAAAATAAATCTCAACGCCACCACGCCCGTCTCTGCTCATCAGCTCTGCGGATCTTGACGCAGCTTCTGTCAAAAAGGGAGAGTGGAGAGCCGCTTCTGGGATGCTTTCGACGCACGCTGTGAAGCATCTGGTGGCATATTCCACGGGGGTTATTGCCACAGCTGATCAGTGTGTGTTTGTAGTAAGCTGCAACAGATTACTTTGTGTCTCACGATGATTAACATGATGAATGTAAGCAGAAAACAACCCTGCTGTCTTTTATTTTCCCTGTGAATTCTGTTGACCTGGTCATAACCTCCATACAGATGCAAGCTTTCTTTGTTTTAAGCTAAAACGGGAACCACTGGAGCCTTTCACTTCTGGCTTTGTTGTTCATCATCTTCATACAATTCCCTCTTTTCTAAAAAAAAAAACAGATAACCACAGTCCTTCAGCCAGTCCCACTTATTCTTTTACAAGATTTATTTTTTTCTAAGCTTCGCTGTCAGTCGTGATTTTCTATCCCACATGAGGCTTTGAGTGAAAGAGCGGACACTTGGCAGTGGGATCAGTGCATGTCTGCCTGAGTCTGTCAGTCATGGAGGGAACTTACCACCAACCACCAGTCAAATTCTGGTAAATTCTGTCTGTTTTTGCTCTGCCGCAGAGGCATCGCATTTAGTTCAGGTTTTTTTTTTTTTTTGCACTAAAGAAAAAAAGAATAAATCCTTGTGGAGGAGTAGCAAAAGCTGCTGGAGGATTGTACAGTTTCCTGTTCTGTCTGCAGTGGCTGGAGAAGTGGATAATGTGTAGTTCAGGGCCTCATGTGTTAAAGGAGGTCAAATATCAGGTACATCAAACAATCCATCTGCAGCAGCGAGGGGAAATTTGTCTTTCAACTGCACCGCGGACTGGGAAATACCTCTGAGTGCTCGTCTGAGCCGAGACGTTTGCACAGCTGTGTCCAGTTACCAAAATGAATTATGATGATTATTTTGTTTTATTCTAATTTATTCAGGGCACACGGTAAGATCATAAAAGCAGATTCACTTTCAAAACTACTGAAACGTTCGAGCGACGGCGAGACGTAAAGCCAGAGAAAGATCTGGTTCTTCTGCCAAAATTTGCACTTAATGGATTTCTGTCACAGAGAAAGATTTCACCCCAGGTTTCTTTCTTTCTTTTTTTTTAAGGTATAGTCTGTTTGAGCGCCTGTTTGTGTGAGAGTATGTGTGCATATGTTTGTCTTTCCTCTGCACTCTGTTTGTATGCTTTTATCCACTTATTCCTCTTAAGTGTCCTTTGGGGACACCAGAGAATTACTTCACTGTCTGCTGCATTTAATAACTCCCTGTATATGTGTGTGTGTGAAAGAGAGAGAGAGAGAGAAGGGGTATATTTGCATGTTGTGTGTGTCTGCACCGTCTGTTCCATTCGGTAACCTTGGTCTTACTGGCTCTACTGTAGGCTATAAAACATTATGACACTGTGGGAATGTCTCTCTCTACAGGGGTTAGCTTAAACTCCCTCATACAGGCTTTATTTGACCATTGAATGTACACTTTAAAAAAAAAAACCTTAGTTTTCCTTGTGGAAAACAAGCCAGGTGTGAGTTTAACACAATAATAAACAAAAGATTTTCTCCGCTTCATCGCTAGATTTTAGTAACTTTCGGGAATATAAATAGACTATATAAACTTTGATTGCTCAGCAAAAGATGCCAGACTTCTCAAACAGAAGCAGACATGCAAGCAAACTTGGGATTTAAAACCAGAGCAGATTAAAGATTTCATGAAGACTTTGAATATAAGTCAGTTAGTGCTATAGATGCATTTTCTTTAACCAAAAGCATTTCATGTGGCCATATTAACCTATTTAGGAGCCCCAAGGTGCGGTGGGCCCCTTTTCAGCCTCTGTATATAGATTGTACCTCCACGCCAGGTTCCTGTAACTACTGAGAATATATCTGCTGTACTGAAACATCCTCAATTTGTCTCCTAACTCAGCTTTATCTGGAAAAATGCCCTACACGAGGACGATATAAAGTAAAACTAATAAGAAGACGGGGTCCTCTCAGAGCATCAGAGGCTGGAGGTGTCTCACACACATGCACACACACGCACACATACACAAGCTAAGTGTCCTTTATCGTTGGTGCAACCGTGACGGTACTGGATACCGAGAGCTAAACGTCCGTTTTTTTATTCTTTTCCCCTTGGACGCCTGCTCAGGGTAACCCTTGTTTTTCCTTTCTGAACTGAGCGTTTACGCTTGTATTTCAGGTCTGCTTGCTGAACCAAATGACAGGGTGTGCATCGGAAGTTAGTGAGGGTTAGCTTACTAGGGCTACCCTTGGAAAACCCCAGAGCCTGTTATCATTCTTTTCAAATCACGTTGATATGTAGTGAGGTGTCAAAACATGTCATTAAGGACACAGGGAAGGTCGTCAGAGGTCTTTCTGGGGGAGACAGCCCAAAGTTCTTACTAGGATAAAAGGAGTGTGACCAGAAGACCGCTTTAGGCACCAAAAACTACACATATAGGTTAAAGGTTTAAGATTTTGGCTTATGTTAAAATGCGTCTCTTCTTAGCATAACCGTGGATGTTGAAAAATTATGATCATCCAGTGTTTTTCATGTGACTCCCAGAGGTCTTTTCCAACCATCCATACGTGACTAGTTTGGAGTGACAGCCCTATATTCATATCGCCTAAATGCGGTGCTTCACGGCACAATTGCCAACGAGTATGTGTACCTTTGAGCAGCCACTTTGACTAAACAACAGTATTTGACAGTCTGAGAATAAGAAGGAGACACATTTTATACCAGTTTTTTTTTTTAAAAACACATTAGTCTGACGTGGGTAGATTATCCTAGGCATAAACTTTAGTTAGTTTAGCTGGTGAGAAATTCTGCACGTGCAACATCTGTTGGGCTGAAACAACACCTCATAAATCTCATTTTTTGTGGAACTGATAAATTTATTTGGGAAAACGCTGAACACAAGGATGAAAAAGCTAAAGTAGGGTTTTAGCAACAGTTAAACATTTGAGTAAAAAGGAGGGGCAACGTTAGCTGTAACAATGTGATTAAGCAGTTCATCTGCTTTGAGTCAAAACTAGAAGATAATACTGAAAGTTACGACTTCTGGCAAAGATTTTCTGCTTCTTTCTTTTTTGGCTTCTGCTTTTATTCATCAGCTGACTCGTGTTCCCAAAGACGGATGCAAAATCGCTTAAAAGAGCTTTCTTATCTGATGCAGAGAAAAAAAAAACAACCCTTTTCTAAAGCTCTGGTGAATCTGAACTTTTATTTCCAGTGTCCTGCGCTTTGTCATCGTTGTATGGTGGAAATCTTTACAGTTGCGTGGGAGTAAATGGACTCTATACGATCAGAAAATGCTGAAACTGTTCTCTAAAAACGGAAATTGGCAAAAATGTGTCGCTTTCAAAAAGGTGCTGCACATTGCAGTAATTTATTAAAACCACAATCGCACAAGAAGTCACAGACAAATAATAAACTTTGAAAAAAAAAAAAACTATAAATAATTTGGAATAATGGCGAAAAACTCGTAAAAATGTCAAAACTAAAATAAAACATTGTGCCGAATAAATGAAGTAATCTAATAGGATTTTTAAAAAAGGACTTCTCCTCTCGGCAACTAGCAAAATAAATAAATACTGAAGTTGTTGGTGTCAGAAAAACTGCGTGAAAAAGGCTTTAAAACACAGCTAACGAGGGACAAATCCCACTTCACACCAGTCTATAAAACTCAGAGCAAGAATTATGAAAGTCGACGTCCAATTACAGCAATGCAGCCCGAGTCGTTAGCCCGTGATGGGTTTACCAGGCTCAGGCTCTTGGCCCGACTCTCGCAGGCACAAATTAAGACCAAAGAAAGGGCTGTAAAAGGATAAGTCTTCTTTTTTAAATACCTGAGAAGATTTTTCTGACTAATCATGATGAGGCAGATGTCCTTACAGTTCATACAGAGGTCATCAGTGCTCATTTTTATTGAATACTCAGCTGTTGGGATTAAGAAAAAGACAAAAGACAGCTCAGTATTTTGCGAGTGTGATGTCACTTATCGCATTCATGTGAGGGGAGTGTGGGTACGTGAGGTTCTTAAAGCTGGGTTTCCTTTACTGTGTCCAAATCTTGGTTTAAGGAAAAAGGTAACAAGACTCATACTCTTCACCTGATATCTAAGCCTGCGGATTCACGTGCTTGTAACAAATCACTTTTCTGTATTTTTAATCACTGAGTTTCTTGTCTTATTCCGTCCCTTATTCCTGAGTTTCTAAGGGAAAAGCATTAATACATATAATATCATAAAAGTAATTATTAGTTAGTATATGTTTAAATTTTGAGTAAAGCCTGACCCTTTCCTTTGACGATTTAGTTTTACATCTCTTTACATCTTCTCTTTTCATTCACAGAAAAATAAACCGATTTTGACCATACAAGTTTAAATCCGCTTTTCCTTTCTTTTTTTTATCCCTCTAGTCTGAGGAAGTGTGAAACACGCTGTAGAACGATCTCTCTGTGTGATCTACGGTGCCACAGCAAACACCAGAAACAGCATTTAAATGCTTTTAAAGGAGCAGTTCACCCCGGCATCAACATTTAAATGTTTGCTACCCTGTGCATGATTCCTGTTCACGTTGGAGTGAGCAGCTTCACGAAGGAGCTGTTTTATTCCTACACCAGCCAAACATATCGCTGTGACCTGTGACGAGAGGCTCCTCCTACCGATAGTGTGACAGGATGTAAACATTCGAGGATCTTCCTGAGCTGAGCTGTAACGTTAGCTAGCTGCAGAAAGAGGACACTTCCTGCATGAAGATCTGTCCATTTCTATTCCACAATTTCTCCCGACAAGCTGATGCTACGTGAACGACATCAACTGGCATGGCTATAACTACACAAGAGAAAGAGAGAGTAGCTTTCTGGGGCTTTGACAAGTCACGTTTAGGGGTGCCCTGTCCCTTTTAACCGTCCTGATATTGTGTATTTTTGTTGGACGTACCCGCCTTCGAAGATCTTGATGCGTGTCGGTTCAGCGGCAGGCTGTTTGACTGAGACCTCCTTCTCCACCTGCTCCTCCTTCGAACGATCCCATGAAACCACTCCCTTCATCTTCCTCCCAAAATGACTGACATCCACTGGCATCAGCTCTGGCTTCAGCTAAAAGAAAAAGGTAACATGAAGGGCAGACTAAGATTCTTGTGGTTGTGTTTCTCTGTAGTTGCATCCATGCGTGCATAATTCAATATTTCTCTTGGCAAACTTTTATCATTCTGATGACTGCAGCACATACCTGATCAAACCGCAGTTTCCAGGCTACAGAAGACACCAGTTTTCCAGAGCTCGGTGGTGACATGGCTGCCGTTGTGTACATCAAATCAGTGTTCCTCTTCTGTTTGGACCGCAGCAGAGCCAGCGAAGCCTTGGTGCTCAGGTTCAGTGGATTGGGGTTGTATGAGCTGACACACCATGAACTGTAGATGGAGCTACGCAAAGCTGCCTGGGTGCTGTTGGGTTTGGTGTAGTTCAGGAAACACCAGCTGACTCTGCTCATCGTGCGTAAGCTGGGGAACTGGAAAAGCTGCTGGCCATCCGCCACATCTGTGAGCAGCAGAGTCTGACCCGCTGCTCCGGGTAATCCTGTGCTTTGGTTGGCATCGAGCTGAACCAACATGCTGACAGGCATTTTATTTGAAGTAGGCTGCTTCGTGTTGTCAGTGTCTTCTGCGTCATTGGAGGAAACCATGGACTCTGGGCTGGAACTGCGCTCTTGGGCTGAATCGTCCACGTCAAGCTCCTCTGGGGAGTCACGGCCACCTGAAGCTGGAGAACGGTCTGTGACAATCTGGAGGGGAGGGGTGAAGCTCTGAGCCCGAGGGACATCAGAGAGATGGGGGGCAGAGGAACGGACAGGAATGGCAATCTTGGTAGCAACCGGGAAGTCGCTTAGTGGAGGAGACGAGGACATCCTTTCAGAATCATCCATGGAGCCTTCACTCTTCAGACCTCTTCCTTGTCCCTTCTCAGGCTTGCTGCCACCTTCGGTTCCACTTAGCTCACAGGCACTCATCTCCTTGACAATCTGTCCATACATCCTCTCCTCCTTTACTCTTTTCTGCTGCTTAGTCTCGATGAAGAGCTCAAGTGAGCTGGCAGGAGAAAGCATGCGCTTGCCCCCTCCGATACCAGATCCCGAGGCATCTGTGGTGGATATAGTGCCTGAAGTTAGCGATAGGGGGATCCCTGTGTTTAGACGTTGCTCTGGTAATGAATCTGGACCCTTCCAGAGTGGGTGCCGCAGCACCGCACCATCCGTCTGCCCTAGGAAATGTGCTAAGTTGAAACCTCCTCCAACTCCTCCATGTGGCTTCGTGACACTCACAACACCAACCGGAGGAGACATGTTGCTGCTGTCAGCGCTGCCCGGCCTGGCTGAACCCAAACCTTGTGCTCCACTACCATGAGAAGCTATCAGCTGGCTAACACTGGTGTACATAACACTACCAAATGATGGCACATGGGTTTGGATCCGTACAGGAACCAGCAAACCAGGCAAAGAGGCCTGTGAGCCCAGGTTCTGGGTGGCAAATATAGGTTGGATCTGTTGCAGAAGCATGGAGGAGGTGGTGGACAGCGAGGCTGACAGAGGAGAGCTGCGAGTTGAGAAAGAAGCAGAGTAAATCTGAGAGCTCGGATTTTCTGATTTTCCATCATATGGCTGTTGATCGTGGACTTGCTGCAGGGAGTGGAGTGGCTGCTGTTTGTGAAGCGGGAGACCGGGTACATTTCCAGGTGACCTGATGTGGAGTTTTTGGAGTTGCACTTGGGCCTGCTGGGTCTGCTGCTGTCTCGGTGTCTGTTCAGCCTCCGGATTCCAGAAGAGGCCTGGCTGTGGGAAAGAAAGGAAAGGGGGGCCACTCTGGTACTGCTGCATCATATCTTTACTCATGACCTCATGACCTGGATGTTCTCCCTCTGATGACGAGCTCTGGGCCTGCAGGCGATGCTGCTGGGACCTACAGAGGACAAGAACATAATCAGTTTTGCTGAAGGCTACAGCAGTTTTTGACATAGTACTTTCAGTAATAAATATGACCCTAAATACAACCATAAAAATGGAATGCAATGAGTTTCAAATAATTTAAAGCCCATCTCAAGAAGATACGACCAAAATAATAAAATATCAAATATGTATTTTACAAAAATATGAGAAAAAGTGTTTTGTCCCTTTTTATCCATTTTTAGAATTCCTTAAATATAAGCTTTAAATTCTATGCAATTTACTACATTTTGCTCTCATTGACATTTTACACAGTTTCCCAGATGTTTTGGAAACAGGGCTGTATTATTATCATTTTAGGTTATTTCTCTTTTAGGATATTTTGTCTCACCTGCTATAGAGAGGCTCCTCTGGAAGGCTGTCTTCGCTGATACTCTGTTGGAGAATATGCTGGTGGTGCTGTTGATGTTGGTGAGGTCCTATATCTGTGCATAAAACGCATATATTTGAAAAGGATACTCATTTTACAAAAATAAACCACATTAGCGGAATACAATCTACGCACGGTAGGACGTGCGTAGCTTATTGAGTCGAGAAATTTTCATCATGATACTGCACTTTCAATAAAAGTTTGGGAAAGTATGACGAATGAAGTATAAGGCAAAATTTTCTTTTATAAATAACACACTAAGATGAATGTAAGGCTTACCAGCACCAGTGCCAGTTCTCTTGGTTCTGCTGACCACTTCGCTGCTGCTGTGGGGGGATCCTGCCAGGCCAGGCCATCCCCCATGTTCCAAACTCTCCTGTTTGATTGAGGTTTCTGGACCCCCTGGCTCCTGGGAAATTGCCTCTGGATAAACACTCAGTGAAGCCTGCCAAATGCACAGAAGTGTGGAGGGAAAGTAGTTTAGCTTTAATAAAATGATATTTGGGTAGCTTGACTAAGGATACCGTATAAACCTTAATACAGTGCATGATAACATTGTGACTGCATTGTGTTGACATCATAATGTCGGTATAGCATGGCATCATTCAAGATGTCTTTGAATGAGGCTGATGGGGGTGCTAAAACACTCAATTATTTTGTAGTGCCTTCAACCTTAATAAGCTCCTAGTCCTCTTCTTCCATCTAGCTCAGAGTCTTTAAATGTTCAGTTGAAGAAGCTGCAAGGTTGTTTTGAATAACAAAGCGAGCACACTGTGGCCATTAAGTCAAGCTTAGCTACAATCTGGGTAGTCCAACTAATCACAAGGCTAGCTCACATTAGCTGATTGCTCTATTCTATGCATCCAATTTGCAATCCCGGAAAGGGTGAGCTATTTAAGTTCCTTTTAGCCAGCCCACAGTTACTCTGTATCTGCAAGCCTCTTTAGAACCCACCTTTACTCCAGCTCCTTCATTCCACGCATTGTCTGCTTTCATTAATCATGTCACTGACACCTTCTGTGTTCTCTTTCTGGGGTATAAAAATGACTCACTGGCAAATATATAAATATAAGTTCATCATTTGTACACTACCTGTCTAACAAGATATCCACGCCGACGTTCCTTCATTGCAGAAGCACTGGAGTACAGTTCTCCCTGCCTTGAGGTTGACAAGCTTCCATAGTCAAAGGATTTACTGCGCATTTCAGGCAACTCCATGGGCAGCGTGCATGGTGCCTGTTCTGACGAAGACCTCCTCATTTCCCTCTGCTGGTGGTGGCTAGAATAACCACTCCCTGGCACAGTCAGGAACTCTGATTGCTTTGGTCCACCACCAGGTACTGAAGAATCATCCTTTACAGAAACAAAGAGACAAATTTTCCACTTTGTTTAGGCTGCAAACCTCTCAGTGAAGACCTTGCTATTAAAAGAGACCTTAATACACTTGAAATGGCTAAAAATGGGGTACCTGTTTTGTCGGTGAGGCAGACTTGAGACCTTCATCTCTGTCAAATGACATGGAAAGGGAAGAGGAGTGGGACAAGTTACTCTCTTGACTGGGGCTACGAGAAAGGCTGGTGCAGGTCGACTCGAAGCTCGATTCTCCAGATGAGTGTTCCATGTCTGCTAGGCGCAGCCTCTTCTTCTTGGGTGGGAGCTTTTCTGATGGCATTTGGGATAGTGTGTCGCTCCTCTGTGGCAACTGAAACTCCTCAACATGCTGCTGCTTCTCCAGCTCCTTGGTCATTGGAGCTTCTGTGTCCTTATCAGGCTTGTCTGGCTCCTCTGTCACCCTGATTTCAGGAACCTGGATGTTGGGTTGTCTAACTAGTTTGGGTGGGATGTGATAAGGCTGTCCAGGTGAGGCTGCAGCTGATGACGATGAAAGGGAGGCCAAGTCACTGTCACTTTGCGGCTGCTGCTCCATGCTCTCTGTCCTCAGAAGGGCGGATTCAGGACTTAGAGCATCTTCAAAGATCTCTGTGTCAGACTGCTCAGAATACTGAGTACATGGAGCTTTATCTGAAGGCTGATATGCTGGCTGCTCGAAAGACTCTGACTTGTCAAATGAATTTGGACGGCTGAGGGAGTTGGTGTGCTGGATAACTGATATGACATTCCCAGCTGTCTTTCTGCCCTCAGAGTCGGGAAATAGTGCAATGTCCTCGGAACACATGCTGGCACAGGTATCAAAGCTGTCAGACTGACTGTGTGCACTATGAAGGGAACCTTTCCCTGTTGGGGTGGCTCTGGACCCATCAAAACTACCTTGTTTAAAGTCATAGTCCCCTATCATTTCCACTGAACCACTACAGCTACTGTCGCAGTGTCCGGGGCTGTCGTCATCATCCCCGACGCTCTTTTCTTTCCTCCTTTTTCTTGTGGCTATTTCTGACATACTAACTTTAGTACCATAACTAAAGGCAACGTGCTCTGGGACTCCTGGGCTGCGTTCACCAATCTTCATACCCAGAGACGAAGCTAAATTCTTAGGCATGTGTCCAAAGCCCTCGGCCTCTCCTACATGGGCTTCGTTGGTTGAATTTTCAAATGCACTCTGTCTTGTGAGCCTACGATGGCCTGGCGGGTAAAACACATCATCTGCCACAACATTATCAAAGGACTGGCTACCCCGTATCCCTTGGGGAACACTGAGGTTAGGAGGGGTGGAAGTTGGCATGGAGTTGCTCCTAATAAGATGCCCAGAATCTGATGGAGGCTCTAGAAGTCCTGTACTGCTTTGACATGGCCCAGTTGGATACTGCTTTGGATCTTCTGAGATTCCTACATCTCCTCTAAAAGAGATATGATCCTCAGCTATCTTCCCTATTTCCAGAATTGCACCAGGTTGCTTCAGGGTAGTCAGGCTAGTGGGGTCTGCCCCTGCCATGCCTACTGTTATAGAGTGTCTTGACCTGGAGCTTGGCCGGTAGTACCAAGTTCGACCGAACATAATCTCCTCGTACGTCTTGACGTTGGTATTTGGAGGGCTGATCTGCTGCTCTGCGCTCTCAGAGCGTGAAAAGTAGCCAGAGTCTGTGCTGCCTTTGCTGTGAGGACTAAGGAGGTTAAGCGACTGGGACATGGCAAGGTCAGAGTCCTGTCCTTTTTTGTCACTTAGCCTCAGGGCCAAACGTTGCTTGATGGTTGGGGAGTCATCCAGTGAACGCGCTCTTCCACCAGCCTTTGATGCTAACATGTGGTGTGACACTTTTATGTCATGAAAGGGGGGGCACTCCATCCCTGTGGAGGGGACTCCCCCAGGCTTGGGAACGATAAGAATAGGCACTTTCATAGATCCCATGGGTAGCTCTTCAGGTGAATCTGCATATGCTGGTTCGGCACCACCTTTATGGTGGGAAAAATGAAGATGATACAGATTAAATCATGATTTACGTACAACAGTTCAGAATAAACAAAATACATGCAGAGTTTAAATGCGTGCGGCTGAATTGCGCAATAAAAATCCAACAGCATTGTTATAAACAAATACATTTTTACTTTGGATCATTGTAAAAATACAACAAATAATATTTTAGGCATCAAAAGATGTTCATGTATGCAGTAGAAGATTTAAAGAACCAGCCACGTGTTAAGAAAGGGTATCTATGAACCAAAACTGCTTTGACTCTTTGGGAAAATTCTAATTTTAAAATTTTTTTGAAGTATTTTTGTTTTGTGTTTTTTTGGAGAAAATAACCTGTATTCTTGTCAGCTTCAAAGGAGATCTGCAGGGTGGGGCTGTCTTTGTCTGTTAGCATGGTGGTGGGCTCCACGCCTTCCTCATCTGTATCGGTACTCTGCTCTCCATCTGAATGGACCTCAGCCTCGCCCACTGGGGATGCCTGGTCCATGTCCCCACTACGGGCCACAGCTAGCTCTGAAAATGGTACGAGTCCAGCTTTGATGGCATGAGCATGGGACTTGCGATGCTTGTAAAGGTTGCTCTTGGTTTTGAAAGAAAAGCCACAGGGTACACAAGGGTATGGCCTCTCTCCAGTATGCGAGCGGATGTGCTTCTTCAAGACGCTTGGCTTGGCGCAGGCTCGACCACAGTAGTGGCAGATGTACTTGCCAGGCTTTTTTGGCTTTTGCTCTTTTTTGCCATAGGCCTCCTCTCCAGGCTCCGGGCCTGACTGAGAATACTGTCCAAAGGAGCTGGGTAAACTAGGAGATTTGTGCCGAGGGAACCTCCCTGCACCAGCCCCATGTGGGTGAGTGTGTCCTGGGTGTCCTACGGGGTATAGGTCATCCGAGGGCAACTGGCCAGCAAATGGCCAGGCATGAGGCTCTAGGCCTGGCTGTGGTTTGGCTCCTGAGAGAAACCGTTCAGATTGAGGATGTTGAGGGTATGGCTGGCCAAGTTGATAAGGATATCCCCTGGGGAACCCCTGAGCAAAGGGGCCTTGCGGGTCTTGAGATGGCGGGCCTCCTATGGCCCCAACTGCAGATGGTCCAGATAGCAGCGTTCCAGAATTCCCCGTGATTGGGTACTTCTGCTGGGGTGCTGATCCTCCAGGAGCCTCCAGGTCAGCAAAAGTGCTTCGTTTGGTGTTTGCAGAAGGCTCTGATGCCCATTTTCTTTGTAGAGGTACCTTCTCCCTTGGTAGTTCCTTGTTTGAGCATTTCTGCCCTGTCGCAGGTGATTCACGAGCCTCCATTTTCTTGAAGCTCTCCGTGGTTTAGAAGAGGGAGAGAAGAGGGGATGGCAGGGAATTTGGGAAGGTAGGTCTTTGAGGGTTACAAGGTCCCGAAACTACCAGGCATGATAGCGGAACCTTTGCTGGCTGCCAACAAGTTTACAGAAACATAAAATATCCATCCATTTCTCTGAGAGACTGATTATAGTGTCAAGCTGGAAACAGGAATTATCAAGTGGAGCAGAAAGAGGAGCTTCAGCCGATAACATCAGAGAGGTCTCTCTCCTTCTGCCATTTTGTAAAAACACGAATGCTGCTCTTTGTCGTTCTTCTGTCCAGTTCATCTAAGAGCAGAAGAAACCTTGAGTAACCTGGAGAAGACAGAAAAACAAAAGAAGAATGGACGTGGAGAACATTTTAGCCAAATACTGTAGTCAACAATTGTAATAAACTGTGTTTAACAACATACTCGATATTTAAAGGGCAATTACTAACTTTTCTTGAGGGAAAGGTGCTTGTAGTTCCTTTTTCTGTAGCTTCAAAAGTCCTTCAGTTTTCTCACCAAAAGACCTAAAGCGAAGCAAAAGAGAGAAGAGGCTAATTAGTGTTGTGTACAAAATCATCCAATAACACAGTAATCAGATACACAGATGTTAAATAACCTTTAGTCTGACATCACCCTTGTAACATAAGTTGGATTGGTGTTGATGTGACTTTTTTTGCTGCTAAATTCAACAAGCTACCACACACTTTGTTGTGCAGAGACGACTCACTAAGTTGTCAAGTACATGCCTGATGTGCAAATATAAATGTCATTGATTGCTCAGTTAGTTTCTTCACACTGGGTTCCATCTGTGCTTATTGCCTTTTTTCACTCCTTTCTCCTCCCTCCCTCCCTCCCTCCCTCCTCCTTCCACTCAGTGAGTCACCGATGAAAAGCAAACCCACACTGTTCCTAAAGAGACACAAAGGCTTATAAATAGCGCTGTGGAAGTGACGTCGGAGTGTCATAATATGTGTAGGCGTCCAAAAAGGCCAAGTCGAAGAGCAGCAATCAGCACTAGCACCTTCCCTTCCTCTCTGGGTTACATCTAACTTGGTATGCACTTGGTTGAAAAAGCAATCACGAGAATGCTCACAGATACGCAGAAACAAAAGAAGACACACACAGATGTAGACAGAGTACTTGCAGGCACTGCAACTGCACTGCAAAACTGCAGTAGACAGTGTATATGTGTGTGTTTCCGTTGTTTAACGTTTCTTAACCACACCAACACCTGACAGCAGAAGGGGGACAGAGCCACAGAGCACACATAAACATGCATGCTGAAGTTGCATTTTTGCTTTGTATTTCCTCATCTCAGAGTTTAAACAACCTCCCTCGCACTCTGATTGCGACACACACACACACACACACACACACTGTGGCCTCAGCGCTGGTAAGCAGGGCTCAGTGACGTTTGTGTCTGGGGGCCCAACGTGAGAGCTATAAATAGCACCGGAGGAAAACATGTTTTATTCTTAGTAGCAGGAACGTTAAATTTAAGCTAACTTGTGTTTTTCACATGTACTCCCGCACCCCTACGCCCACTCAGAAAGACAGACAAACAAATACCAGAAACATTATCTCAACCTTGGGTCATATCTTTGTGTTTTCCATGGT
>VVHJ01063443.1:1899-13164 GCA_015107715.1 Tylochromis polylepis | reverse complement strand
TTAAGGTTTTGTTTTTTTTTTTTAAAAAAAAAAAAAAAAAAAACTCTTGTAGGAGCTACAAAACAAGCACATTTGAACCTTTTACCACCCACCAGGGTCAGTAGTGAACCACTTAGGTTTGAGTTAGGCTGAATTTTTGATGAACGCTACAACAGACATACTTTCAGAAAGCTGAGAATGTCACCTTTCAAATTTGGGCCCCAAAGTTCTTCTGTAACAAGATTTCTTTATGGGTATCCCAAAAAGGTGGAAATTCCATATGTTCCAGACACAGATTCGAAGGTAACACTAACCTACCCGCTCTAATTGCAACACAATAATGATTACAATATATCAAAATTAGCTTGGGGGCACATCTTGACACAGGCTTGATCAGCACTTGGGTGAGTGTCCAGCGATAATGGCTGAACCTCAGAAAACTGATCTAATCTGCGAAACATCAAAGCTTCCAGTTGTTTCAACATTTCAGTACAACATCATTCACACCGTTTAACTTGCAATACACACATAAACCCATCCCCTCGTTCTTCAAATGGCTTTTCCACTTTTTTGCTTTGCGGTGATCTGAATGGTTAATCCTAAACCCTAACCACTTGGTTTTACTGTCTAACCCTAACTTCCTCTGCCACGCACTGCTTTTTGCATTTACACTTCAGCCTTCTGTCTACCATAACCCTAACCTATCATCTTCTGTGCCTAACCATAATCCCTGGGATTTAACCCATCTGCCTGATGTTGATCTTTAATCGAGTTATAACTTCCACTTAACGTGACAAATACTCATCCACTACGGAGGCCTTTGCTTGTGCAGCTACAGCACATTACTTCTGTCAGAAAATGTTAGGTATGGAGCAAAAACCGCATCTTTAGCCCAACATTATATATTTACACAGTTCAGATGTTTGTCACAAGGGTCTTTGCATCCTCCAAAAACACTCAGGCGAAGTGAACCGTGAACACATCGAGCTGTGTTTGTTTGACTGCCAGAGCTGCTCAGCATCATCTGAATCATAGCTGGCGTTTCTGATACGAGCTTCCAGCACTTTCAGTAATGTGTCACGATGACATCATGGCATAAAATAAATCTTCAAGTGTTTACACAGCAGCGGTATCAACATGAGAAATTCTCTCCGCTCCCAACGCTTTCTTTTCACCTTAAAGGTGAGAGAATCATCATGGCTTCAGGGCTCGATGTGAGTTTCTCTTTTCTTGCTGTGTTTCCATATGAAACTTCTTTTGAACCACTGATAAAAGGAAACCTATTAAAAAGACAGAGTTGGGGTACAAATCTACAGCTTAAATCCGTAATTCCACTGTATGAACGCGTCGGGCGGATCTGTGAAGACGGAAGTGCAACGAGTAAAAACTGCTTCTAACATGATAGATATTCCAAGAAAGCAGCAGCCGTCACTGTCGCTCAAGCTGCCAATTCCCCCCTTCTGCCAGTAACTTGATGTTTACAGAAGAATACAACTCCAGAAGAACCAAATGATGGTTGGTTAGCTGCGAAATTGGCCGACAGAGTAGAAAAACCCAGACTCTGCCAGAATGTATCCCAACATTTGGATGATAGCTGCCGGCAATTTCTGAGTCTGTTTGTAGCATCTTATCCTGTCCTGGCTCGTTATTTATAAGCAGCAAACTGTATGTGCTGTGCATGCTGTAGGTGTGTGTGAGTGCACTGCAGTTTATTCTTGACACAATGGGGGCGGGTGGTTGAATGACTACTGTCCCCAACACCCGTTACTCACACGCACGCACACACACACACACACACACACACACACTAGCGCTGACTGTCCACCCACGCACAGAGCTAATCTCTGTCCCTTCACATCCGCAGAGCAGCAGGTAGGTAGGAGGTGTGTGGTCTGAGTGTGTGTGTGTGTGTGTGTGTCTGTTCACCAGTATGACTAACATCTTACAGAATTAAAAACCCTCAGTAGCACAGATGGCTCGGTGAGCAAACTAGACGGACAAGAGTTGGCTAATTTCACCTGATTAATGCATTAAATTCTTGCTAGATGTTACCGCATTTTCAGGCCAGAAGCAGACACATCAGGTTGTTTGTGTGCACGCCACACCTGCATGTGAAAACTCTTCCTGTTACATTTGCCGCTGCAGTTTTTGCTGCTGATTTGCATCTCTCTTCCTTCTTGCCCTTGCACTTTTCATACTGCAGCTTGTGGCCGGAATTATATGGACACCTAAACATGACATTGTAATTCCCAAGAAGGTCAACAGTGACATTACAGCATGACCTTTTCTGTATGCTCGCTCTTCTTTTTTAGGTCTGTCTGATATTTTTCACACATGATGAAGACAGGTGGCTGTTTAAGGGTTCCCTACATGTGGTGAATTACATTACTCTCTACAGTGTGGACACAGGAGGCATTTGACAAAATTGTAATAAATTGTGCTCCTTGTGTTCAGGCACCTCAACGATGGTCAAAAACTGAAACGTGTGGGTCAAATAATAAAATTGTTCTGAGTTTTAACCTTTTCAGACCGAATGCTCTTGTGAGCAGGAAGTAGGTGATGTTGTGCCAGAAACCTCAGAAACCTCTGCCCTCTGACGCACCAGAGGGAAAATGTGCTGTAAGAGAACTTCCAGTTTAGAGTCAATATTGTTTTTGCACGATAGGATGAAAACACGTCTCTCACTTTAGGTGTCACTTTGTTCCGTAAAAGACACCTCAGCTGTAGTATGAGATACGGCGCTGTGCAAAAGTCTTGAGCCAACCCCATTTCTTTATATTTTTCTGGAAAATGTTAAATAGTTGCCAGTGGTTTATTGAGACAACATAAAATAATGTATATATAAGGCAAAAAAAGAGTTTGTACAAGTATGTGTGAGTGTTTGTATTCGGTATCGCCACTCTTTTGAAGGACATTCAAAACTCTTCTTTGGCTGCCTTTTGTTCCGATGATCTCACACTGCTTCAGTGATATTGAGGTCCAAGTTCTGGGGAGGCCAATCCATGACTAATAGTGTATAATAGTATAATAATAGACTAATAGTAGTCTATTCAGGCATGCTTTTACTGCACTGGCAGTGTGTCTGGGATCATTGTCAGGCTAAAAAATGGTGTTGCTAATCAAATGCTTTCCATATCCCAACACCACTGCCTGAAATGCAACCCTGTTTTACAGACAGCTGTAGAAACCCACTGTTGTACCTCTCTCCCGACCCACTCCGTACATATTGACAAAGATTTTAACCAAAAATATCTAAACTGCATTCATCACTCCATCAGACCCGTTACCACTGATTGTCAGCTCAGTTCTTGTGTAGTTTGGCATGCCTCAGCCTTTTCTTCCTGTTTCCTTTCCTTATGAATGGCTTCCTGACAGCCATCTACTGAGACTTCCTGATGAAGCTTCAGTGAACAGTAGATGGATCAGCAGGAGAGCCAAATGCATGGCCCAGGTCCTGTGTCCAGATAATGTTAAAAAATATTGTTTTATGCCTGTCGAACTGTGTTATCATTACGATTTTTCCTTGATTTTTCATGGATTCGACTAAAGAAATGGGAACAAATTCAGTGTTTTTGCAACAGGCGGCTAGTAACAAAGTGCAAACACACAATTTAAAATGGGTTCTTTGCTAAGTTGTCTGTTATGTATAAACACAACACTGGCTCATCCCTTGAGGTAGGTGTCTTTTCTATGGTTGAATGATTCATAGGTCAGTGGCTTAACAAACAAACAAAGAAAAAAACATTCCTCTGAAATGGTCAGGTACTGGACTGAAAATGAGCGAAAAAGCAGGACTGGAGAACTGTTGCTCAGCAAAACAAAGTCTGGCTCCTTGGACGCAAAATACAAAGAAATAAGGAGCGGCTCAACAAATATGCTGGAGAAATATGGAGATGTTTGCATGTGGATTAATATTATAATCCAATCATAAATTTTACCACTGCGACCCTATCACATGACTCCTACTATATGATTAATAATGGTGCTTTTCAATACATGATTGTCTGATGATAAAGAGTAGTGCTCTAAACATCACTCGGTTTTAGATATTTCAATACTGGCTTTTTAGGGTGTAGCAGCTGCCTGCTTTAGCTTGGATATGCCTCTCTTGCTTTTAGTGTGTATACACTTAATCATTACTTTCCACTTGATCTTGAAACTCAGTTGCTGGGATTTCCTTTCATCGAGACACAACAGAACTTTGGTATCCAGTCTGCTATGGTGACCGGGGTGTCTACATACCTTTGGTCACATCATATAAATCAACATCAAAGAATCAGCGAGAAAGTTATCAGATTTTCCCGATCTGCACGCCTGCATTATACATGCCTGGGTGCGTATACTGTATGTGTACAGTGCTGTACTGTAGACAAATCCCCAAGCGTTGAAAAATATCCCGCATGAAGGGCGCTGACATCCTGTCTCTGTGGAAACCAGATGGATGTTTACTGTCCAAACAGCACACCTGATAGAAGCACACTGCCACTTTCAGCTGCGTCTTTATTTTCAGCAAGTGAATGAGAAAAAGAGACATCCAGAGGGACAGAAAGAGAAGTAGAGGGTTGAGTTAATTGGATGGAGGACAAGAAGCAGGGAGCGCACAAAGCCAGAAAGAACAATAAGCTTAACAGTGGATGAAACAAAGACACAGAGAGAGAGAGAATCATGTGCAGAGGTCAGGTGAATTTCAGCTTCCAGGAAACAGAAACTTCAGACCGATTAAAGATTCCTGCTTCCTGCTACTGTTCCTGCCTGCAAAGATAGAGGTTTCCATTCGCTCAGTCCTTAAAGGCAAGGCTCGCCACAGAGTAGCCATCGTGGTCACACCTCCACTCCAGCATGTTAGTGCAGGCTAGCAAAACCAGTCCTGACCATCATGAAAAGTGCTAGTACATTTTATAAAGTGTTCCCAAAAATATCCTTTTAAATCTGCTTCCTTCCCCACACGTTTTACTACAACCACCACTTATGGCGGTGTATTATTTTTCCGTAAATTTCTATTCAGTCTTTCCTTTAACACCTCCAACTCATACAGTATACAGTATAAATATACTCTTATTCACAATTCACATTAAAAAACATTGTTTTATAATGAAATATGAAAAGTGAAGAAGAAAATGTGTGCTACTGGAACAAGCAGAAGTAGTAGTTCACTTTTAAATTAGCACAAACCTGCAGCGACTGATCGGTAAACGTGGCCTCTTTAACTAGGACTTAAACCCTTCCCTAAGTTTAACCAAGTAGCTTCTGCACCTAGACTCTACCACAGCTTAACCTCAGTACTGAAGGATCATGAGACACTCATATGCTCATTTTAGGAACAATCACATGGATCATTTTTGAGATGCTGATAAACAAGTAACTGTGGGAAATTTAAAACAGATGCAGAGAGACTCCGTCTCCTTACATGGCATTGATTATTAATGCTTGTGCTTAGCGAAATGCGCAATCCTTAGCTTTTTCCTGGGAAAGGAGATGGTACATAAGGTTTAACAGCAAAAAATATTACAAAAGTATTTGGTGAAGGCTCAATCCCCTCAATAAAAACCAAATTAAGAAAAAAAAATGTAACAAATAAATCAGATGACTGTCACTAAGAAAGACTCCTGTAAGCGCTTTATGTCCAAGGAAGTTTATAAGGTCACTGTAGGCCACGCCGTGGTACACGGATCTCACACTGATTTGGGAGCAATCCATCCACATTTTGTTTTGCATGTTTTACTTCTGTCTTTTCCTTCTTTTTTTTTCCTTCGTGTCACCGATCCACTTTTTGTTTTTTTCCACGTAAGACCATTACACCATCTGAGATCACGACTCACATTATCCCCATGACTCTTTTGTTTGAGTTTTCTGGGATATTTGTCACCTGGAACAGACAGGCAGTTGTGCTGTATCACCAGATTTAAACCCATATATAAATTCAGAATTGTCTTGTAGTATGTCGATAAGGATACTCCTGTCATGTACACCCATAGCACGTTATTGGTAAATACCCATTTTATGCTACGTAAACACATGAGGGCAAAACGCACACAAATTCGCTTGACACAGTTCTCATTTTCTCCTGCAGTCTTTACTACTGTCTTGTCTCACACATGCACACACAGAAGGTGAGGAAACCAAGGGAACAGATGAAGCTGCTGTCAGCAGCACCTGCTCCTCCTCCACAGCCCACAGTCCTCCCCTGATCCCGCTTGTCTCTTCCCCCTTTTTTTCTTCATCTCTTCATTGCTGTTCTCCCTTCTCTGTTTTCTTTTGCAGTCTCCTCTCCACTCTGTTCCCAGCTTCCTCCTCGCTTCACCCAACCGCCTTCCTCAACAGTCTTATTTCTTTACTCTTCTGCTCTCACTGTTCTCTCACAAGTCTCGCACCACCACCGCGGCCTCTTTAACCTCAACGCCGGGTTACAAAACATTAACAAAATCGCACGAGGTGAACCATATAATTTGCAGATTGGGGGGGAAAAAAGGCCGTATTTCTTCTACAACTACTTTTGCTTTTCCTTGCAATAACTTTAATGCTCTCTTACAATACTTTTGGTTTACCTCACAATAAACTTTGCACTGCCTTGCATTAAATTGTGCATTTCTTCCCTGAGCCATACGAACAGCTGATATGTTACTTTAGTCCAGTTGCGACACACCACCAGTTCAGGGAAAGGCATGACCGATGGTGTGACGCTTTACATAAAGCATTTGCTGCTCATTACTCTGTTAAACATGTGGATCCCTGACAGTGTGCAGCCACTGGCTGTGAGCACAGCTGCGGCTGCTCGGCCTTTTTTGCACAGCAGCCACAGCTTTGCATGGGGATGGATGGTTATACTGCTCAGACTGCAAATGCGCTTGAATTATTGTATTAATCAGACTATGGTAGCTGCACAGTGACTACATCTAGTATTTTTAATAATTTTGGCTGTTAGCATCATTAAGCCGTAAAGGATTTGAATCAGCAGTGCTTTAGAGATGACCTACAATTGACCAAAAACACTACAGTACCACACAAACACACACACACCCTTTATGTAATTGCTTCCAATTCCATAAATTAATGTTTCATGGCCCTAACATTACTTTATAATGCAGTATAGGAAGCTAGGAAACACATTACCATTTGACCTGTACACTGAACAGAGAGGGTTCAAGAGGCAACTGAAAATTATGTGAATTAACTACTAAAACCTTTGCAGGCACCGCACGTCAAACTACTTGAACACCTCAGAAGATTTTGAATGCATTCGACAGCGCTCTCCACTATTAGTGTACCCAACTCAGACTCCAGCTCCAGTATCTTGGATGGCAGATATTGAAAGAATAGTGCTCAGGTTGAGCCTTTTGGAGACAAAGTTAGGGAGGCAAGATTGAGACGGCTTTTAGAGAGGAGGACAGTGGATATATTGGACAAAGGATGCTGAATATGGAGCAGCCAAGCAGGAGGAAAATAAGACGAAGATTCATAGATGTAGTGAAGGAGGACATGCAGAGGACGAAGGTGAAAGACGGCTAGGGCGAGATGGAGGCACGTGATTTACTGTAAGGGGAGTAGCCTGAAGAGTAAGGAGACTTGGAGTAGCAATGCCAAGGAGTGTCCCATCACGTTACCCATCACAGGTGCTTCATGTTCTTTTGTCTCACTGGATTTGGCACTGATCTGAAGCTCTATTTGTTATACATCTAATTGCATTGGTAGAGACTTTCTGCTAAAGAGTGACACAGAAGAATGCTAAAAAAAATAATACTATAATACAGTGTAGGGGAAGGATGGTGGAGATGGTTTGAATCCACCGGCCAGCTGAGGTCTTTCTGTGTGGAGTGTGCATGCTCGGATGAAAAATCGATGGATATGATACGGTTTATTTTTCCTCTATGTGTGGTCATGCACAGGTTATTGAGATGGAACTCAAAAAGAATTACAACTGCAAACAAATTAAGCGGAGTTGTTAGTTTCTCAGTCATGAGGAACAAGAACTGGAAAACACCAACACAAAATAATCAGAGCGTTATTTTGAAAGAAGAAAGAAGTATTTCTTTCTTCTCTTGCAGCCTGTTAAACATTTTGATTCTTTAGCACTCGAGGTCAAACTGTTCGACCTCTGATGTCCAGCGAGGGGAGCCATCACACGACTCGGCAGAAATTCAGGAATCTGTGTTTGTGTGATTGTGTGTATTTATGAAAGAGAAAGAGAGGGAGTGAGAGCGTGAGAGGCCGTTGTATTAAGCCTTTGTTTTTCTCTCCACAGTATTTCTTTGTTTTAATGTCTTGATGTCTTTTGACCTCCGCCACCCTCCCTCTTTTTCTCTTTCTCAATGGCTTTCAGTCATTTCTGGTTGACAAAAGCGGGAACAGTTTCCATCTTTCCCTTTCCTTTCTCTCTCCATCTCTCAGCCAGAGAGAGCAGGGGGAGGAGACTTTCCCTCAGCTTTTCGTCCTTCTCAAGCCTTCATTTTCTTGCCTCCATATTTCTCACCTCCCTGCTCTCTTTTAATCTTTCGTCATTTTTCCATTTTCACATCTTTCCTTTTCCCACTCTTTCAATTTCTTTCTCGTACTCTATTTCTCTGTTTCATACTTCACTCCCTCCCTCTCCTCCATCATCTATCTCCCGTTTCTATTCATTCCTCTCTTCTTTTCCCCCCCCTCTCTTCCCTTCTCTCCCCTCCTTCCGTTGGTAGTAATCATCCCTCACCTTTTTCCCCATTTAAAGTTACACTTTCTGTCGTCTGTAGTTTTAATTAATCACGCGACTCGTTAGCGAACTCTCCCCCTCGACTGTTAATTAATCAGGTTTCTGGCTTAATGAACAGTCTAAACTCGTTAAACCTGTTTCGCTCTTAATTAGACCGTTAGCTCGGGGGTCTAACACTCCGACAAGACTATTATCCTCTACTACGCCTTAATGGCAGCCGCAGTGAGTGTGTGCGTGAGCGTGTGTGTTAAGATTACCTCACTCTCTAATGGGGCTACTCAAATATTTATAGGGCAGGAAGCTGAATGGGAAGAATGATAGCGCTCAGGGAGACAGCGGACACTGAGGGAGTACATGAGAAGACTGATGCCGCCTTCAAGTGCTCCACGTAAGTTCCAACTTCCGGCCTCGGAAGTTGTAAAGATGTGAAAAGCCCAAAGGGTCACAACACACCTCTCCTCCTTCAAATCTAATGTGGACGTCAGGTTGGACCGGTGAGTGTTTCTAAATTAGCGAAGGCGGTTGTTAAGACCAACGTCGCCCCACTGTTGCCTCATAGAAATATATTTGCATGGCCGTTATTTGCCCACATGCATCAATAAAAGATGGCAAACATTCGTGGCACAATTCTGCTGCAGCAGTAAAAAAAAAAAAAAAATCAACCAGAGTAATGCTTTACTGTGTGGGAGTGATGCTCGTGTTCATGAGGTTATGTGCTGACCACAAAGGTGTGAACATAGCTGGGTACCGTGTGAACAGAGTGTCCGGTTATTTGTCCCATGATAGAAACTCATAAAGGCCTCTTAACTATTTATACTCTTTGGTATAACACACAAGAGTACTATAAATAAATAGTATAAGAGTATAAATTAAGTTAGCAGGCAATACCTACCTGCAGGGAGATTACAGTTAAAGAATTATCTTAATTATCTGAGGTGGCTGGAGTAGTCTATGTCAGAAAGTGTATCGAAAAGATGGACAATGAGACATCACTCAGTAGTTTGTGAAGTCCCATCCTGAAGCCTCAAGCACACGCCCTTTAATTTTAGACACGCAAACTAAATAAAGTGTCAGAAAGTGTAAAACACCATTTTGAAGCCTCACGCGAAGACAGAGCTGGAAGTTACCCCAGTGTCCATGAGAAAGTGGAGTGCTAAGTTAGCAGCGAATGCCAAATGTTAAACGCCGGCTTGGTTAGTAAGCTTCACTCACCAAAACTGGAACGCCGACTTATTTAATGGGCTTTTAGTGCAATTAAACACGCAGCAAGCCATATTATTGGTCAGATAATTGCATTAAATATGCTCGAAAAGGTGGAAATAACCACAAGCAGTCCCAGTCGTAATAATACACAACTTTAAGTCTTAGTAATTGAGAACACGGTTTAAACTATGAGCCATGAAAAATGCACCCCAGTAAACTCATGAAGAGACTGAAAAACCGTTTTTCATGCGAGGCTGTTAACATGTTTATATCTGCTATAAATTTCAGCACTTGAACATCAGAGTCCGCGAGGGCTGACTCACTTTTGAAGCCGGCATCACGTGCACTTAATAAGAACACACACACAAAACAAAAACTCAGTTATGCTCTATTTTAATAAAATCATTACCTGAAAACTCTTTAAATATAAGTTTTCACCAGACTAGCATGCTTTAACTAGCAAGCTTGATTTTTGTACTGGGGCTGTTTGGACAGCAGATTCGGTCTCGGTCTGAGAACTATTACACCCTGCACGTTGCCTTTTAGGACCCCCAAAGTGGCATCTTCTACAAATGCTGTTGAGATAGTGTTAATTTTAAAAGTCTTTGTTTCGAGTTTACAATGGGAAAAAGTGTTTTCAGGAGTCTGAGTGTAAGAAAAGCCTTTTGCTAACGCACCTATCAGGACATTGTGTGCATGTAGCCTTGAGGTCTCAGCTGCTGAAAGTTCTCACAATCCCTCTGTAATTTTAGACAAACACAATAATATACAGTGTCAAAACTTGTAAAAGACAACACAGCGCATGTTAAAGTATCACAGCAACAAGCACTGGAACAATCTGTTGAGGACCACTGGATGTTTTTCTGCTTGTTTGGCACGGGAAAGGTTGGGAAATTTACAAAAACACAAATCTCAGTGATTTAGAGCTGTAATTTAGATCAGATCTGAGTCCTGAATGGTTACTTCGTCCTTCAGGCGAATCAAAACAGCTCTGCCAAGGGAATGAGGTAATTCCACTTGTTTCCAATTCAGTTCACTTGTTTCAAGATTTTTCTGGCAGCAAGTGTAAGGATCTTAATGAAAAAGGAAGACAAAGGCAGATTGCTACATGTAATTAAAGAGCCGAAATGTGTGTAAACTGGCACGTGATTGAAAGTAGGTCATGACACAAGTGGCACAACATTGGAGTGACCTCACCTCCATTCAGAGATTTCCCCCTTCGTGTAGAACAAATTGGACTTTAAGACCCTTAATTATGTTAAATGACTAGTCGACGGTTATCTTTAGCGACACAGGAGGCAGAATGACAGGCAGCAAATGAGAGAGACGGGAGATGACGGCATCTCTGTGGTATCTGGCTGGGGAAAGTTGGAGCGATGACATCACACTGTCAGACA
>VVHJ01063442.1:29354-46205 GCA_015107715.1 Tylochromis polylepis | reverse complement strand
CTTCCTTCAGCTTCATTGTTTTTAATATAAATTTTTTTCCCCTGCTCTTCCACAGAACCATGAGAAGGAAACTGCACTCCACTGTGCAGCCCAGTATGGACACTCTGAGGTGGTTTCAGTGCTGCTGCAGGAGCTAACTGACCCCACCATGAGAAACAGCCGACAGGAGACTCCTCTGGACCTGGCAGCCCTGTATGGCCGACTGCAGGTCTGTGAGAGTGTCTGATCAATGAAAACATCATTACCTGATGGTAGAAAAATGAGAAGGGAAGCCCTGCTTTGAATATTTTAGTTTTCATAGTGATTATTTTGAATAATTTTTTTATCTTCTTGGTAATTTTTTGGTAGACAGGAGGTGTACTTACCTACAGTACACAGTTATTGAACACTTTGTTAGGTACCATTCACTGCTCATTAATACAATTATCTAATGAGCCAATCAGCCATCTCACTGCATTTAGCCACATAGCAAGACGACCTGCTGAAGTTCAAACTGAGCATCAGGTGATTTTAAAGTCTTTGAATGTGACATGGTTGTTGGTGCCTGATGGGCTGGACTGAGTATTTCAGAAACTGCTGATCTGCTGGGATTTTCCAACAAAACCACTTCCAGAGTAGAAAAAGAGAAAAAGTCGAGTGAGCAGCAGTTCTCTGGGTTAAAATGTCTTGTTGCTGTCAGAGGTAAGCAATGTTTCCTTCACCTTGTTGAATCTGTGCGTTGAAGAATTAATGGAGTTCTGAAGGCGAAAGGGTGTCCAACTCAGTACCAGCAAGATGTAACTAATAAAGTGGCTGATGAGTGTAATTTGAGAATAAAAGATTTTAAATAGAAAGGGACTTTTTGAATCCAACATACAGTACAAGACACAAAGTCGAACCATTTCCATAAAACACATATATATATATATATATATATATATATACAGGTGTGTCTATAAAATATAGCTATAAGCGGTTAAAACGTCATCACCTTGACTTCTAACACTTTAATATTTACCTAACAGATGCATCTTCTCCAGAATAATGAGGATGCAACGCCTTGAAGTCAAAACAGATATAAAAGAATACCTCAACCTGTTTAGGTTTTGACCTTTTCTACACTGGAGAAGCTCTAATTTCCATAAAAGCTGCTCGATATAGAGGACTTAGGTGGCACTCCATGCATAAGAATGTGATACAAACATCTGCTACAGTCCACATGAGGAAAAGGGCTCCCTAATCAGTTTAATTTGCAATTAAAATTGAATTGAAACTCCAACAAGATTATTAAAAAAAAAATTCAAAGTGACAAAAAAGGTGTTAAAAAAATTAGCGGTGCTTAGCTGATAGGAGGCAAAAATCCTCTGCAATTTTGAGTGAAAAATAAATTAGCTGCATTTTATTTACAGAGTACTTTGCTCAAAAGGCAGCAGAAGGGATCATAATTAAAGAAAGCGCAGTTAAATGCAGGTATTTGTTCTAGTAAAGATTTTTGAAGAACGTGAGAACATAACAATTCATGCATCCTCTCCCCCCAAAAATACACACTGGTTTCTCAGGCTAGGTCATGTTTTTGTTAATATACTGGTTTGGAAGCTGATATGTGGAGGATTTACTGTATATTAACCTCTTCATGCACTGTGTATCCTGTCCAAGCTCTTTGCTGGCAGGTGAGAGAAAGCAGCAGGTGAAGAATTGGCAGGGCAAAGGACTCAGACCTTCCATACTTCCACTGCTAATTAAATTTAATTGATACATATATGTTGGGGAAAAAAAGCCCTCAAATATTGTATTTACTCCATAGAAAGGCAGATACACATTTTAAGAAGTGTGACTATTCTTTTGTCAAAAATGTGACAAAAAGCACGCACACATGAGCGCACTCCCACGCAGAGGCGTGTGCTACAAGTGCCTGCTGATGTTCAAATGCAATCACACATTCTTTCTGCTAAGGTAGTGAGTAATTGCAGTCAAGCCATACAGGTTTGTCTGAGTGAATGAATAATTTATAAAGGCAGCACGGTAGTTTTCTCTCTTCTCCTTTCGCTGCATAATAACGAAGGGAAATCCCTATGGTGGAAGCTGTTGCTGCATGGAGATGTACCTAACACAGGCCAAACGTTTACTAGCATCATTGTTTAAAGAACAAACAAATAAGTAGCATGGAAGATATTTTCTTTCATGGTTGGTTGAAAAGGGTAAAAATACCTGCTGATTATACATCTTCAGTGTTCACATAGCATCCCACTTAGTCAAGCTGCTGAGGAGCTGCAGGCTTGAATTTACAACGAAATTTTGCAAAGAAACTGTATAGAAAATTCGGTGATACTAAAGCAGACTTCTCATTTCTGGACAGTTGATTTTGTCCTCTGAAATGACAGCTGCTGGTAGCAGGTTTAAAAAACTAATAGAATATTATAAATTTGTGACTTGTTTTTAAGGAAGAAACTTGTAAAGCAGTACAAGTATTATCACACTTAAAGTCACAGGCTTGTTCTAGACAGCATCACTAAGTCAGCATCCCCTCCGGTTGATGATCCATGGACGTGTGGATGATGTGAAACCAAGGTGCATCATTGGACGTGGCATGAGTGTTTGCGCCAGAATGGGTTGTCTATTAGTATTTTAAAAACTGCTGATCTACGGGGCTTTCCCCACTCAACCATCTGTAGGGTTTACAAAGAACAGGCCCTGGAAAAGACCTGTGTGTCCTGTGATATTCTGAGCCTTGTTTTAAATGACCACACAACCACATAACCACGGGTTTAATGACATCTGCATGCAGGAAAAAGGATGTGCAGTGAGTGTGGGTGACAAAAAATATAACTGCTTTATTTATTTATTAATCAAAGGTCCAAGGAGGCTGCTCTGGATTTTAATCCTGCTAACATGGCTACAAAATGAAGCAAGGCCTTCCTTTGACTTTCACTTTGAAATTCGTGTTTGGTGTAATTTTGTTTTTGTCAGGTGTAAGAAGATGACAAGTGGCGTAGTTTCCTTATATGTTTGCTGTTTTTGTCACTAACGTGTGGCTTTGTTTTTTGTGCGCAGGTGGTGCGCATGTTGGTGAGTGCCCACCCCAACCTCATGACTAGTCACACTCGGCTACACACTCCGCTTCACCTGGCTGCCCGCAACGGACACCACAGCACCGTCCAGACTCTGCTTGAGGCCGGCATGGATGTAAACTGCGTGGTAAGAAGGCACCACCACATTCCTTTTTAAACTTAATCTGCTGAATTTGGTGTACGCTGTTTTAATTGGGATTAAGATGGACAGCTGGACACACTTTGAGATTAGCGAATTCTCATGAGTCACTAAACAATAACTGCGCTTTCTTATTGTGCTCCAGTCAGTAAGAAAATGAGAAATCTCGTACTTTAGGGGTGTTTACTTTGAAAACAATATATATGTACAGCAACTGAAACATATAAGGCAAGATATGTTTGCCTGGTAGGTACTTGACCTTAATATTTTATTCCTATTATCTCATATAGATTGAATAAAATAAAAATATTAAAAGGAACATTAAAAATTTGTTGTCCTTTTGCTAAATCTTTCAAAATATCCTTCCTCCAGTCATCTTGCAGTTTTCTGTTTTAACAAAAGAAAATAGAAGTTAGTCTTTATTTTTTCATATGCAGTTTACCACATGCATGGATGCTGGGAAGATTCTACTTTTGAACCTATGTGCTTCTTTTATCTGTGTGTATGTATCTGAGAGCATATACTGTATGTATATTTATGTGGTATGTGGCTCCTATGGTTTGGTGGTGGGGAAGGATGAATAATTAATTGGGAGAACAGACTAAGAGAGTGAAAGGAAGAAGAAAAAGGACAGGGTGTTCCAGAGAGGGCCCTTCTTTTACAAATCTCTTTATATTTTCATTAGAGGAAAGGGAAACGTGGTGTCGGTTACAGTATGAGCTTCATTGCTGCTCAGTTTCTGATGCAATGTTTGGACCTCTCCGCTCCTCTCACCTTTATATTTTGTCTTTTTGTGTGTTCTGAGTTGTCTGGGCGATTCAAATACAACTTTGTCCCGACCCTTTCTGGGCCATTTGCTTTTGTGAAGTCTTGTCAAAATGCAGCCACACTTTGCTGCTTTCTTGAGCACTGTTTTCTTTCTCTGGAGAAAAGCTGAACTGTTTGACTTTGCTCACTTGTCTTAAATGTAGAAATATAGCCCTTTACTGTATTAAACGGTCTCTTTGGACTTATTACTGGATTGCTCGCACCACAAGCTATATTTTGGCCCTGGCACAGAAAAACACCACAGCTTGATGGGCTTGTTAGTTTTTTATCTGGCCAGATCATCAATGTGTACCAATAATGGCGCTATTATTTCAAAATATAAAACCACTGGTGATTGTTTGTTCATTCATTGCCCAACTATAGATCCATATATCTTCTTAACTACTTATCCGAGTCAGGGTCTCAGCAGGGATAGAGCCTGTCCCAGCTGTCAGCTGACCTCAGATGGCAACAGTGCTAACTACTGCAGCTACCGGCTGACCAACTGTAGATACTTCTCACATCTCACAGCTTGTTATAAGGTCATCACACATTATATGCTGGCTTGGGGATTTTGGTGTCTAATCTTCAAGCCATTGTGACAGAAGTTGTCTAGTTTAGAACCAAGTTAAATTCATTATTCGTTAAAACAGCTGGTAAGTGGTTGTATTTGTTCTGAAGTCCTGCAAAGTCAGCATTAATGGGGTTGTTTTTGTGAGGAGAGAATGAGGACTGAAGACAAGGCTTAAGATTTACGACTTGTTCTGTGTTCCAAGCCGTGCTTATGGATGACTGAAAGAATGAGATTACGCATACTTTGCAGCTGAAGTTCATTTCCCTTTTACAATGTCTGGGCTCAGCCTTAGCAATGGGGCTTATGAGATTTTTGGCAGAGATTACACTAACCAGGAGTTGCTCTTTTGTATGTAAAGGAGCCAGCTGAGGTGGTTCAGGCAGCAACTCGGGGTGCCTCTTGAGTACCTTTTGGAGTCTTTCCAGGTGTGGCCAGCTGGTAAGAGACCCCAGGGTAGACCCAGAACTCACTGTATGCGCTGCATCTTAAATGGCATGGAGGTCTTTGGATGCCTGAGGAGGAAATGGAAACTTTGCAGGGGAGTGCTGGTGCTTATTCTGCTGCCAATATCACCTGACCTGAGATAAACAGTAGACACTGTATGGATGTAATTTACTGGGGTTAGCCACTTTTAAGTCCATATTTTGTATTTTTGTATTTTATTAAACAAATTAACTTTTTTTTAATTGAAAATGTTCACCAGAAATATTACTTAACTGCAAACAATTTACAGGTACTAGCTTTTAAACAAGACAGGGGTCTAAACAGGTATGTGAAACTCATTTTACATTATATGACTTATAGAGCCCACTTTGATCTTACGTAGGCTGTACCAGTGAAACGCCACTTTTCTGTCAGTGTCAGCAACTACATATTTAATCCCTGAGGTATCTTAAAATAAGATACCTCATCAGATACTGGAGTTGGTTCTGTTGGGTTGAAGGATTGAAGCAGAAGAGCAGCTCCAGGAGTTTCAGAGCTCAGTTGGAATCTAAAGCCCTTTTCTGCTGAGAAGCTGTAGAAACGGGGATCGATCAGAGTTTGTACACACATGTAACAAAACAATCCTTCAAAGCCTTTATAGGAAATCTCTTTCAGTGCCCCGAAAGCTTTTGTGGATCTAAAATGTGTAGCTGTTGCTATGTGGATCTGAGAGACTCTAGAAGTTAACTTCTGCTGGTGCCAAAATCTGATCTGACTCTATGTTCATTCACTGCTGAGACATATGGCGTAACAGATGCTACGTTCTCCCTTTTTTTTTGGCTGTGTAAAGTACAGTTTATATACAGCATAAATAGCATGTGGATGGAAGAGGGTCTGTGACTATATAAAACCAAATCTGAGCTTTTTGTCGTACTGCGACAGCGTCCACTAGAATTTGATGGGCACAGATGTGGATGTGTGTCTGTGTTGGAAGGATGAAAACAGTTTGACCTCCTGGATATGAGAATCACTGTGAGGCTTTCACAGTGAGGATATGCATGACTCAGTGGCACTGCACCTATCTTCTCTGCCTTCTGTCCTTGTTACACGCTGCGGTGTCTGCTTGTGCCCGAATGTGTGCATACCTGCTCAGATCTGAAGAGGAGGGCTGTGTTTCTCTGCAGGGATTTGGCCTGAGGCTCCATGTGTCTAGAGAAGATGAACACTACACGCCTTTGATTTGCCTTATCTCCCCCACTATTCACACTTCTGCAAATCCTCCGCTCTCTCCTTTTCTTACTTTTCCTCTCTACCTACTGATCAAGAGCACTGCAAGTCTGATATCTCAAATCTTCTCGTCACTTTACCCTTGACTTTTGTTCTGCTTGTGTCTATTGCTGAAAATAATGCATTGAGTTCTCTTTTGCTCTATTAGCTATCATTATTATACGTTGGATGATAATTTGAGAGTAGCTGTTGCGCACTTGGCGAGTGAAATTGGCCCCTTGGTTGGTTAAATTTGATGGTCAATTAGAGTGAGCCTACACATGTTATCTGACCTGGAACAGGGGTCAAACACTGCTCGACTGTAATGGTAGGCATTTATGTGAAATGGGGTTTTCATTTAATCTCCGTGTTGCACAGTAATTGGATTCTCCTGGTTTTACTCATAGATTGCATGTAAAAGATGGATATAGCAATAATGATTCCACAGCACTGGCTACACTGTTCAGACCATGACTACCTTTAATATACAGTTTTTGGTTTTGTAAAAGCCCCGTGTGGCTGTTTGCATTTGATGTTCAGTTGCAATAACATCAGATAAACAAGCAGATTTAATGGCTTCCCTGAAGAGCAAAGGGTTTTTTATGCCACTTAGGTGAGAAACACAGCAAGCGTTGAATTGTCCTCTTTTCCCCACCTGCTTTCCCCTCTTCTCCATTTCCCCTCTTCTTGTCTCACTCGTTCTCTCTCGCTGTATTTTCTGCAAGGCCGCACTGTCAGAACTGTACTATAATGTTGACGGTGCAGAGTGGATGCTGTGGGTGACTCACAGATGGCCTTCCAAGAATGGAAAGCAAATTGTGTGTGTGTGTGTGTGTGTGTGTGTGTTAGAATATATATATATATATATTATATATATATATATATATATAGCGGAGCTTCAAATAAGCTAAAATTAACACAAACACTAATCTTCATATATGGATGTTTTCTATAGAGCCAGCAATGCAAGAGTGATGTAAGTTTGAAGAATTAACATGTAGAAAATTCTGTTCCGTTTTTTTTTTCTATAGTGCCAAAACACAACATGTCACCTCAAGGCACTTTTGATTGTAAGGTAAAAAACCAACAATAGTACAGAGGAAATAGGCCAAAAAATAATAATTTTACGCACAGTACATTAAATTGATGCATAAGATCAGATCCGTTAAACCCACTTAAACTCAGGGGCCACAATCAGCCGTTATCCTTAACTTGGATCAATAAGTAAACACTGCATAATAAAAAATAACAAGATTTTAATATATTTTCTGTTTCTGTAAGAGTAAAAAAGTACATTCTGAAAGTGAAACATTCACATTTACAAAACAGTCACAACTTGAAATGTCTTTTGAAAAAAATCAGTGCATTTTCAACAATGCACATTAAAATTTGTAGATAATGGTTGGGTCATTACAGGCACAAAATCATTCCACACTGAGTATTCTGGAAATAAAACTATAGTAGCGTTTTGCTTATTCATGATTCAAACAGCAAGCTGCAAAAGTGCTCACATTTTTTAACTTTACACACAGTTTCACTCCTGTGTAGTAATCCTGGTACAACTGCACCAGTAATACCAGTGCATTTTAGTGAAAAATTCAAGCTATTAGTGCAATTTTCAAACTTTGCAAAGCCATGACGCCAGTTTTCCAGGTATGTTTGACATCTAGGCAGTATTGGATGTGCTGCAAAGCAAATTGCTATTGGATGCATATACTTAATTTCATCTTTCTTTTTAAACATAACTTTGCAATTGACTTCTCACTCTGGTTACGATGGAAGTTATGATTATCCAGGGTTTGCATGTCTGAGGTGGTCAGTACAGCAGCACATCATATGAGTTCTGCTTTAAACAAAAAATGGTTATTTAAAAAATCTTTAACAAAGTCACACATAATTGCATCATATTATATTTCATGTAAAAATGTGTTATTGGTATCATGATTTGCCTTTAATATGGCAAAAGGCCTTCACAGTTAGCGTTGCAAAGCATTTTTTAAATCCCACGTTTCCGGTTTTGTAATAAACCATTTCATTATGAATTCTTTTTAAAGATCATAAGAGCAGCCCCACAAAGCGCCACTAACCACAATTTGCATTGCATGCATTGTTAAATATAGTCACCCACAAGGCTAATGTTTCATATTTTTCCCCTGGAGATCTACATAGCTCACGCTGTTTTACTGATTGGACTCACAACAATCCTTTGCATTACTGCAGCATGCAAGTTTATTTCCTTTTTCTTGTTGCATCCTATGTCGTGTTCTTCAACTGTATCTTAATGAAAATGTCTGTCCTACCTGCATGTGTCTGTGTCTTTGATGTAATGTCTCTCTAGTAGTTTCCATATGCAAAAGTGCTAACATTAGGTACATTTTTTAATATTTGGAAGTCATTGAGAAGATTGGGCAATGTTAAAAAGATATATCTTTTTTTAATTTACTCTGGAGAACGACTCCAACTTAATTAACATTTTTGTATTCAGGTTGCTTTTATTTTGTGACATTTACTATTTACAAAATTCAACTTTCTTTTTTATAATTGATACTATTAATAATCGCTCAACTACAGCTCTTATGAGATGATTTTCAGTTATGATCTATGAACTCGTAAAATTTAAATGAATTTCTTTATTCTACAGGATGTTTTTAATAACTTTGTTGTATACTGTCGTTGTGATTAGCTTGGGCTGCATGTGGAACCACACCATCCACATGCATGTTAGAGCGAGGCCATGGGTGGTGTTTCACGCGATACCCTTCTGAATTTACAGCAGTGGCCCAAATTTCAAGCTTTGCATGTGTAGTTTTTCATTCTAATCTTCCACTTTCTCTGTTTTAGCCTTCAGAAATATTCAACTAACCCAGAATGATGCAATGCTGAATGTATCAGTGTTTGCCTGTCACAGAGTTACTACTGCTGTTACTAATACTGTCTGATTCACTTTCAGCCTCTGTCATGCTCACTTCTGCCTGGTGGGATGCAGTTTTTAGAAAGTGTGCTTATTTGATTACTTCAAGAAAAAGTGCCTTCATGCATATTCATTTAATTAACTACAACCACTAACACTGATGTTTGAAATGTTAAATACCAAAGACGTGATTTTTTTTTTCTTGTGACAATCAAAAAATAGTTTTGTTTTACCTGATTGAATTTACATCAGTAGCATGCATATAAAAATGCATCACCACTTAGTCTTTTTCTGTTACCTGCTAGTGGGGCTGTTACTTTTAAGATTGTTAGCACAGGGCAAAGATTATAGCATCACCAGGTAGGGGATTTAATAACATATTAACAAGGCTAACTGTGTGTAACCAATATGCACATAATTGATGAGTTTGGGTTGTTAGTCTCCACCCTTATAGCCTTAACAGTGTCACGAAAAGCTACAGCACACACACACACACGCACATGCAAAACACATTGACCTCGTTTCCCACAAGACTATGTAAATGTTATTAAAAGTAATAGAGGAACATGTCCAATCAAGGCCTACAGGCTCATTATCCAGCGACCCAGCAGTCATTACTCAGGAGGACAGAGCAGATAATGAGGGCCTCAAGGAGAACAACACCTCCGCCTGTGGTTCTGAGGCAGCCACATTGACCTCTGTTGCTTCTAGTCATCCTGGAAGTAATATTCCACCCAAAGTCTGTCTTTAATTATCAGATACTCTTCTCATGGAGGTTATATTTGTTTCAACGGGTCCTCCAAACTTAACACATAGGTGTACTATTTTGGAAATCTTTTGATGTATGTTCCAAAATTGTTACAAAACACCATCACATACGCCTTCATTGAGTGTACCCTGATCATAAAAACTAATGGCTTGGGTTAAACAAATAGTTCAAGGGTAATGAAAGATTTTGGTTGCTGAGAAATTAACATTAACTAAAACATACTAACCAAGGTCAGCACTGATTGCATTATTTTAAAACTAAGATATTAATTGACGTGAAGGCTTGAAAATTATTCAAATGATTCATTTTATTGATCTGTTCTTGGTAAAAAAAAATGTGTCTATTGTAGTGCAGTTTTTATTTTTTTTAATTAATTAATTCATGTAGGTAGTTTGTGTTTAGGGGTAAACAGTTGTTGATGCAGTAACCATTGTTAATTTCACCTAATCGTCATTCTTTGGTTGTTCTGTATAGGGGAACCCAGTGCCCCCAAACTGCAGGCCAAGGTGCACAACCCGGGCAATTCTCTTAAGATCAACTGGATCACGCAAGATAACGGTGGTTCCAAGATTAAACATTACCTGGTCAGATACAAGGCTGTGAGTATTTCTGGCAATGGGGTAACTGTGTACTTTTTGTATGCTTCAAGCATTTGATATAAAAACAAAAATAACATGAATAAAAATAATAACAGTTAAAATAACGTAGTCTGGTTAGGACTTTCAGCAGGGGTAATCTACTGGAATCTGTCAAAATATGTGCCTGCTAATGACTCCAAAGCATTTTAAGACACCTCTTCATCCAAGTCATTTTCCCCCTTTCAATTTATATCTTCTTCTACCTCTTTGGAATTAACAGTTTGGTGTTAATTGGGTGAGTGTAATTAGACCAACCAACCCTTACCACAGACTAGTTTTGATGTGTGAAAACTTTATCCTGCAGTGGCTGTAATATAATGGTATGTTGCTGTACACTCATGCAGCGGTTGCCCACTGAATTATAACTGTGTTGTCAAACAGATTCATTCCTAACCTGACGCAAAAGATAAATGCTCAAACACCACTCTCATTTATTCTTATAAGATCTACTTGTGTACAATTTTTGTATAATAATTGGTGAGTACTTTATACATTTAATAATTTTCTTGTTTTTTTTTCCCCATTATTCTCCAAACTGTTTTGAACCAGGTTAATCTCTTTGGAACTGAAAAATATGCTGAGAAAGAACATGTACTCCTTTTATGTCTGCTCAAGAATAGTTTGAGAAATCAAGACATTTTCAGATGATCTAAAATTAGCTTTATCTTCGAGCGTTTTGATTTGTTGCTGTCTACATCCCTTTCTCAGAAGCGTGTATCTGACTGGAAACCAGAGCTCCGCCTTCCCAGTGACAGTACCTATATCGTCCTGAACGGCCTGGAATGGAACACAGAGTATGAGGTTCATGTGGTGGCAGAGAATGAGCAGGGCAAGTCTAAGCCTGGCATCCTCACCTTCAAAACAGATACAGAGCCCACAACTGTCCCAGGTACTATTCCCATCATACCTACCCCAAGCATCCACACACGCCAGCCACAGTGCACATAGGCTTCTACCGTGACCAGAAAATCTATTATTTGGATCTTTGACTTTTGCTAGGTGCTTATTCAAAGCTTGCTGGCTGCAGGGTCGGTCATGAATAATCTGTCTCTGTCGGTTGCATGGCAGAGGTGTATTGTTTTTACTGTTTTCATATCTGGTAACCAAAAGGAAATGCACGATGCAAACCCCACTGATGCATAAAGCAGACTCTATTATAAGCTGAAGTAGACATAGTGTTGTGGCCTATGCAGAGTGTTCGAAATGAGCACAAACTCTAAACTGAATATGATTCAATAATTAATGTGAAACATATTATGTACTGTGCAAAAGTCTTGAGCCCATCCTTGTTTCTTCATATCTTGCTTGTAAGATATGTATGGAGTAGGTCAGGAGGTACAACAGTCACTGTTACCAGCCACCTTTAATACACAGTGGACAGCTTCATTTTTCAGAAAGACCGTAATCACAAACACACTGCCAGTGCAGTAAAAGTATACCTGGATAGAGCCAGAAAACATCCAAAGAAGAGCTTTGAATGTCCTTCAAGAAGTCTGCAGAAGTACTCCTGACAACTACCGGAAGAAATGATAAGAAAGCTTACCTAAGAGAGTTCATCCTTTGCTGAAGAATAAATATGGTCATACCAATCTCAATGAATTTCAGTCTCATTGGAAATGTACTATTTTCTATTGTGAAAATATTTGCATACGTTTCAGTAAACTGCCCATTTCACATTTCTCAAAAACATTTTTAAAAAAGGGGGTGGTGCCAAACGTTTGCACAGTACTGTAACTGTAAGGTTTGTAATCCAGCCATTATATTTATAATATCACACAAAGACTTTATCTAATGGTGTATTTTGAAGAGTTGTTTTTGCGGGGTGGGGGGTGGGGGTAATTTTTTTAAATTAGATTTACATTTAAGAACTAAACTAGCATAAATTCATTTACTTGCCCACATCATTTAATACAGTAGATGACCTGAAAATGCCCGGTACAACTAACATTGCTCTACAATAGTTAATAAGCACAGGCCTTCTCTTTGTAGGCCAAAAGGGGTTTGTAAATGATAAACCAAAGAGTGAGCATGGCATGTGTGCACCAAAAGTTTGATGTCAGTAGAAATACACAAGTGACTGGAAGCTGGGTCATTTGAAATCTATTTTCATTTTACCCCCAGCCTACACTCGTTGTTTCTAGTTCTCTGTCAGTGCCACACTTCTGTTTTCTTTAATAATGTCATCTCCACTGAATCCTCTCTTCGTGGAGGAATGAATTTCTATGCACAGAGCACCTTTTTAAAACACTGCACTCACTTCAGAAAATTTTGAATCCCAGGCAGCACAAGATCAAAAGTAGTTAATGAGTCCATGTGACAGGTAGAGGCATCCTCACTGCATTTCACCTTGGATATCCTGCTCTTCCAATTCTCATTACTTGTTATAAGGTAACTACAACACCTCAATCTTAATGTCCAATGATGTGAGAACAGACTTCAGTCAGACCCAGAGAAAACAGAGTTTTGTCCATTTATTCCCAAATAATCGTCTACACAGGTGGTCACGGTCGGCCTTCGCTCTGTTGCTGTGTTGTGTGTAGAGTGCACTTTTAAACTTGGGCTGCCTCCCCACTTGAATTAGCCAACCGTTTAAAATTCTTTGACATCTTACACTCTGTCTGTGGTTTTTTTGTTTGTTTGTTTGTTTCATCCTGTTTTTCTTCCATTGCCACCTCCCTTTCACTACTTGCCTGCCTTTTTCTTCTTTATGAAAGGAAGTGTTGATTGCCTCAGTCATATTTTCTTTTAACTGTCAAGTGCACATTGTGAAAAAGATTTCCCCTGAAAAATCACCTATAAAATGCCCCAGTCTTAAAACAAATGTGTCTGAAAACAGCCCACAAGTCATGAACATAAACTAAAATCTACGCCTTGCTATAGATTAAAAAGTACTGACAGAACTTTTTTTTTTAAAAATAATACACAAAATTAAGCATAACATCAGGTCTGTGTTTAAATCTATGGTGTACTTATTAGGCAAGAATGGCATAGATGCGGTTTCTTTTTTTTTCTTTTAGTGTAGACCAAGTAGTAGGACACTGTAATTGTTTCCCATCAGTCAAAGCAGACAACTACACTCGTCGGCTACTTTGTTAGGTACACTTTGAAAGTATTGAGCTGAACCCTGTTTTGTCTCTAGAACCATCTTAATGCTTTGTGGCACATATTTAATAAAGTTATGGAAACTTTCCTCAGAGATTTTGTGAATATTGACATGATAGATATAGACATGATTGGAGTTTTGAGGCACTGGCATCCTGCTGGAAGCAGCCATAACAAGATGGGTACACTGTGCTCATAAAGGGATAGACATAGTGAGCAACAATATTCAGGTACGCTGTAGTGTTTAAATGATCCTCAGTTGGTACTAAAGGCTTTACTCTGAATACATCCCCCCATCACCAGCAGCTTTTGATACAAGGAAGGATGGATCCATGTTTTTATGTTGTTTAGACCAAATTGTTACCCTACCATCCAAATCTCACAATCGAAACCCATCAGACCAGGCAACGTTTTTCCAATGTTCTGTTTCCAATTTTACAACGACCTTGCAAATTCTAACATCAACCTCCTGTTTAACTGACAGGAGTGGCACCCAGTGTAGTCTTCTGCTATTGTAGAAGAATGTGTTGTGTTTTTCTGAATAACTTGGTTGTAACGAGAGGTTATACTGTTGCTACTGTATCAGCGTGAAGCAGCGTAGCCATTCTCCTCTGACCTCTGGCATCAAGAAGGCATTTTCACCCAGAGAACTGCTGCTCACTGGATATTTTCTCTTTTTTAAACTGTTCTCTGTAAACCCTGGAGATGGTTGTGTGGGAAAGTCCCAGCAGATCAGCAGTTTTCTGGAACACTCTGACCAGCCTGTCTGGCACCAACAACCATCTCACATTTAAAGTCAGTTAAATCACCTTTTTTCCTACATTCTGATGCTTGGGTTGAACTTCAGCAGATCATCTTAACTTTGTCTGTTTGATATTTGCACCAACAAGCGTTTGAACAGGTATACGTAACAAAGTGGCCAGTGAGTGTATGTTCTTTAAAGAGCTATCATCACACACACAGTTACTCATTCCAAATTCTTCTTCTGTGTGTCATAGTCACTGTAGTTGAGTTTTATTATTAATCAGGATAGTTTACTGACTTTTTACATCCAAAATACAAATCTTGAAGAAACTATTGTATGCATGCAATGTAAATTTCATCACAGTTTCAGCTTTTGAAGTTGTGCAAGTCACTATTTATGAAAAAAATGAAGTTTAATGAAGCATGTAGATAGTTTTTTTTCCTAAATCATTAATGACAATACTCCATAATTTATTATCTTGCCCCATTTTATATATCATTCATTGTTTTTTGTTTTTGTTTGCGCTCTCTCTGTCTCTCTCTCTGTTCATGTTATGATATCTGAACCTCTATTGCCTCCATCTTTGTTTCACATTTTCTCTGATTTTCATTCTTTCTCTCAGCATCTGTCTTTCCCTTCTGCTACCAGGTTTAGTAGGCCTCACATTTCAGGATCCAAGACTGACCTGAATTTACAATGTGTGGCCTAGTTAGGTGGGGATGCAGCCCATACAGTCTTTGCATGGTGCCTCTTCCAGTTGGATTAATTTTTTTCTGCCCTTTACTGGAGTTGTTAAAAGGCAACTGCTGCCAGTGCATGGCACATGAAAAAACCTGTTTGGTTGTTTATTTGGTTTTTGGGTTTTTTTGTATGCTGTAATTGTTTTGTTTTTTTCTTTTTCGTGTCCTTGCTGGGCAGCAGCCATATAGCAGTGGGAGGTTTGGATCTCATATAAATCTACCAGACCACAGGTTAACCTTAGTATCATCCAAGTCAGCCCCCCTTTTAATTCTTGTGATTACTTTTGTTTAATTTTTTTCCTTTTTTTGGGAGGGGGGTGTTGTTTTGAGATATTTCAGTTTTACTTTAAAGCCGCTGTTGTTTTTCTTCACTTCAGGGAGCATGGGCTATTGCCGAGGTTTATTTTTAGCTACAACATCTGCATTTAATTCCACTATTCCCTTGCAGTCTCACAGCTGTTCTTTGTACTGCTTGATCAACAGCTGCTCCTTTTTATATGCAGGGCTCTGCATGCTCAATTTTATCTGAATCTCAGATTGGGAGTCCAGTGTGGATGCAAGGTCGAGCTTCAGTCTGTTTAAATTTCTGTTTTATGTTTTAAACCCACGCTCAGAAAACAAGTCATACACACAAGAATACATTCAGCCCAGTAATGTGAATGACAGCATGAAAGATCCTGAAAACATATTTGAGTTTGTTGTTCTTTGAATTTATTTGAATCGGACGTGTCAAAGGGTTTGTGTACAGTTAATTTGGTTTAGGGTTAATGGATACAGGTACAGCTGAGTGGCAGTTGTTTGCCAAAGTCTCACAGAAAGTAAAATGCTGCCCAAATGTGAAGAGATAATATAAAAATCAATCTTGATCCATCCAAATCTCCCAAGCTAAGGTTGACATAGGACTAAAACTGCGATAAAGCTAATAACATCTTCCAGGTTTTGTAACATAAGGTCATCCATTCATCCATGTCACAGACTTTACCTTCATAACCAGCGTCTGCTTTGGATGTTTGGTTTTGCATGGGCCATTCCCCCAGCCATGACCAGTGGTGTAATGCTAGATGAACAAGTGGTACTATTATGAATATTTCCCTATGGTTTATTTCTGTATGTGTCCATACTAATACAAAACAGATGTCCAGTAAAGCATTTACAGGAGTGGACATATTTGAACTTTGAACCACCAGGTCTGCCAACAAGACAATTTCCTTTTTATTTACCCACAAAAAAAGCTGCCATATTGTTTTTAAGCATTCTTTCTTTTATATATATATATATATATATATATATATATATATATATATATATATATATATATATATATATAGGCTCAACATATTGCAGCGCACACAGCTGATGTGTTTTGTTGACATTAAAAGAACACGACGTGAAGTGAAGCATGCTACGTTCATGAAACTTAGGAAAACTCAAATGTCGGCGTAATTATCCGAGGCACGTGGGCCGGGGCAGTGCTTTTACACCCATTTAAACACACATGCATGCAGCGGTTGTTGCATGCCTTTAAATGGTCACACTGAAGGATGCATGATCTCTATGACAGGCCCAGGGGCAAATATCTTTTTCTGGGCCCATATTGTCTCACATTTTCTCTCTCTCCCTTTCACACACAATAATCAGTATTAACAATAACATCATTCTAGCTTTTGATCAGCACCATGATAGCAACCGC
>VVHJ01063442.1:0-22229 GCA_015107715.1 Tylochromis polylepis | reverse complement strand
CCCCATGTGATTACTCAGCTGTACAAAATGACAGTTTTAGACACCAGTGCACATGGATTTAATGGAACTGACACAAAATCGTCATGTTCGTTGTGGTTACTTCAGATCAAAGTCTGTTTTGCTGGAGTAACTAGTATATACTGGTGTGGCAGTACATTATCTATATTTGGTCTTTTATCTAGAGAGTAGGGAATGTGTGTAACCACAAAATGGGCAGAAAACTGAAAGCACAGCTCTTCCTTACAGTGGTAACGCTGCTGTCATTTATTTATACTTTAAGCTTTCAGAATACGCTGCAGGCTGTGCTGAGGCCATTATGAATAGGGGTTTGTTCTGTAGTTCCAGTGAATCACGACTGCAGAACATATTTGTCTCTGGCTGAACCTTTCCCTTTTTACCATATCCAAGGCTGAGGGTATAAACAGTTAACATAAAGATGGTCCTCAAATTGCACAGTGCTCACATTCTCCTCAGACACTTTGATGAGCCCTTGATCCTTACCAGACCCTGGCGAGCCATTACAACAGTCTTTACTGCCTGAAGCAGAGCCAAATTGATACATGTAAGAGAGGCTTTAATTTAACTGAAGGTCTTCCAATTTGATTGCCTACTGGCACGGTAGATACCGTAATAACAAACATAACAGGGTTATAACTATAATTCTGACTTTACACGGTGAACACAAACAAACATCTTTTCAGCTTTGATTTCAAATCATCTTATTATTTAAATGGATGCCCTGATTGTGAAAAGTTGTGTTAATAAGTTGAGGCAATACAGGATGTTCTGATATTATCAGATTTTTTTCCAGGTTCTCCAGTCCAGAGGCTGTTCATTTGAAATTTACCTCAGGTATGGTTGTGAGGCAGTTAAAGTGCTTTCACTAAACTTCAGTGTGAATGGGTAAATGTCACCTGTAGTGGTCAGTAAGGCTACTGTCACCCTAGGGAAAACCGTGGCTGGAGACTGCAACGTGACTGTGTGCAAGGAATTTGTGATTTTGTTGCCTTTGAAATTGTTGCTTCAAGGACGGGGACGGGGTCTGCAGCCGCTCACAGTCAGCTGTCATCTTCAAAGTAGCTTTGGTGCATCATGACAATCTTAAAATGGCAATAAGATGGAGTGAGTCTGTTATCAGTTTGTCAGTGGGGTCAAGTTGGCAATTACGTGCAAGCTGTCATAACACAGCAATTATATTTTTAATAAATCAACAAAAATCGCAAATCTGCGTACACAGAAATTCACGTTTAACATTCACATTAACTACTTACATTCAGAGTCAAGCTAGGATTTGAAACACAAGTTCAAAAATTTCTGAACAAATAGTGACGTAATTGTGTAGGTGTAGGTGAGTCGAGTCTCCTATTGCTAAGAGACACATCGCAGACAAGCTGCTTTCACTGGAACAGACTGACTCAGATTAATTGCAAAGTGTTTGCAATCTGTCTGCGTTTATAAATTAGACTGCAGTTATTTGCAAACCTTTCCTTGTCTGTCTGAGAGTGACTGCATTCAATCCAAGCCAGACCAAGATTGTTTGGAGACACGTTGCCAGATGACCTTTGCAATTGCCTCGGAATCACCGGGCAACTACAAGTTTTTTTGCAACACCAAGCTTTCTTACAGCTCACTCCAAAGTGTGACTGACCCATAAGACTAGAAATGGACTGCAAAAATGATTAAACCCACCCCTTTCTGATGATAAGGTACACCTGAATGTTATGTTTTCATGTTTTTTTACGTGGAACAACATTAAATTCATTGGATGAATAAACTGAGATTGTTTTTTGTTTCTCACAATCTCAGTAAGCAGCCAGATGCGAGTTGAGGAAGGCCTGTCTTTATGTCTCTAAGTGTCCACTGACTATAATAAGAAATCTTGTTATACCTGGTTACCATGAATCCTTCTTATTGTCATTACCTCAGGAAAGGAAATATGTATTGTTGGTTTTTTTATTCTGTTCTACCACTGAAGTTAGTTTAACTTATTCACAATCTTTTTTAGTGGAGTAGTGAATCCCTTTTAATCTTTTCCTCTACAGGACTCCACCTCTGGGATTTTCTTTTTTATACAAAGCATTACAGTTTATTCAATTTTTTTTTCTTAACAATTATACAATTTCTCCAGTATTCTGTTGCTTTGTCCTAACTTGTTTGAAATGCATAGCTTGCATCAAATTAAAAATGAGTATATATTTTAAAAACATTTAATAAAATACAAGGCATCCTAGCTCATTTAAAAACCCAGTGGTAACTGGTTTGCCTACTGAATAATTATGATGCTATCAGACAGATCTATTGTTTCTTCCAGAAGACGGTTGATATCAAGTAAGTCATAGCGTGCAGTGCAGTTGCTCTGGCATGAATTCTGATGCTCTAAGCTGAATCTCTAAAACACTTATAATTTACATAAAATGTCAATCATTTTGCAAATTATTAATTTGGCATTAATAAAAGGCGTGATGCACTAGTTTACTGACTGAGGTCACTACAACAGTGCATGCGCCGTGCTTTTTTCCCCTTAAATACTGTCTTTTTTTCTACAATGCCACTAGCACGTTGCATGCAAAGTTAGAAAATTTAGCCGTCTAAACTGGCCTTGACCTCCAAAATCCATCATTTTCCCATTCTCTCTGTAATCTGCATGTGCATTTGTTTATTCTGAATAATCTCTAGGAGAAAATGACCTGCATTTGTATTTTGCCTTCAGAGCTGAATTAGAAATGTGTTGGCTGCTCACACATGCTGCTCAGGTAACCCTTCATAACCTCCACATTTCCAAAGAAAGTTTGATTGCAACTGGTAAAATGACTGAATTGTATTTATTTATTTATTTTAGGCTCTGAAAAAAGTAGTAAGTGAACTGCTAAAACTATGAATACACATAGAATAGTCTGCTACAAGCATTGTTTTCCTGTGTTGTAATATATCCTAGTAGACTGTCATTGCAATTTATTTGCCCCTCATGCAGTTTTTGAGGCATTTTTTCTTATTGTAAAATATTTATGCAATGTAGTGTTTATATTTAATGGTGCCATATTGACACCTCAGGCAGAAATATTAATAGTCAGCCCAAAAATGTCTATAAACGTGTTACAAGCCTATTACGACGCGCCTAGTGACAAGAACAAGGGTATGCCTAGAAGCCCTTTAAAGGCTACCGATAGTTTTATGTCTCTTTGTATTTATTTTGATTTGTTTTCGTCTTTGCAAGTTCTGTGATTCTGTATGAAATTGAACATAATGTTTTGGCCACCGGGGATGTCAAGAATAAATATGAATGGTCCCTCTTGCACCATTCATTTTCAGCTTTCCTCTGAAAAGAGCGACACACATCAGCACTGTATTAAAAGCCTGATTGCATTCCTCATCATCTCTCTCTCCTTCTCTCTTTCTAACTTCCTTCCCATCCCCTCTCCTCTACATTTAAACCCTCTTCTCCTCTTCTGCCTGTTTTGCTTGTATATCCCCTCTCCCTGTCTTTGTCCCTTCAGACGCCATGGATGGTGGCTCAGGCATGGGCACTGGGGCCATCGTAGGCATCCTTATTGTTGTCTTTTTCCTGCTGCTGGTGGGCGTGGATGTCACCTGCTATTTCCTCAACAAGTGCGGACTCCTCATGTGCATTGCCGTTAACTTCTGCGGGAAAGCTGGCCCAGGCGCAAAGAGCAAGGACATCGAGGAGGGCAAGGCGGCATTCACGTAAGCAAACGTCATCTTTTGACGGGAACACAGATTGTTTGTGGTGTGCCTACAGAGAATTAGCACATTTTCAAAAATACCTCTGATAAACCCACTGCCCATCATCAGAGAACCTAAGTTAGAGTATAGCTGTTGGACCTGCAGCAAATATCAACATTTTTCTCAGGAGCTGACTGAGAAGAAAGCAGAGCTAAAAAAAATAGAATGAATACTTAAAGGGCTTAAAGTTATCTTTTGAACCATGAATATGAATAAATGCTTATACTTTATATACTTTATATAAATGCTTAACTTTAGTATAAAGCCAGTGAAGATGTGCTTGTTCAGCTCACTTTATTTTGGGGGGCATTAGTGCCATTTTCTCTGCTAGCAGATATGCACAAGGTAACCATTGGCTTCAGTGCCAAGTCCACCTGGTTACAGCAAAGATACGAAAAGTCTCTCTTCCAATCACACATGGATGTCTGTTAAAAAAAACCCTGGAGTATTGTTTTTTCAGGGTGAAGGATCAATTTTATTAAGGAGTAGAAAAACTCCATGTTTCAGTAGTTTTGAGTCCTAAACCTTACCAAGCAAGTATTAAATTGAAATGGAATCAGCGTGTGAAAGCACAATAAAATGTGAGTTACAAAAGAAATCAATAATGGGCTGATAACAAAGCAAAACAAAGCAGGACGTGTCTCAGAGCTGAGAAACTTGTAGATTTTATCACTCTTTAACAGCTGGATCGTTATCCAGTATTGCCATGGCCAGTGCACTAAACACCCATCCTAAAGCACCACTAATGTGTATTTCTGTGAGGCCAGCAGTATCTGACAGAACAACAGTATCTGATGTACTGGGATGAAAAGACATAGGTTTAATCTAACTAAGCAGACTGAAACTACTTATTTAACTCAGCCAAGTCTCTTTTTTTACTTATATAATTCTGAAATAATAATTTTATATTGTGACCAGGTTATTAAAAGAGCAGTTAGTATGAGAGCTTATTAGACTCCATTGATTCCTGGGTAGACGTATGTAAGTACACATTAAAAACATGTTTTTAAGTCTTTTTGCCCACGAGTTTGAGACAAAAGAGCAAATTCCCAAAGTACTGAGCTAAAGTGAAGGCAGGCAAATCCTTATATTTTATCCGTAGGGAAATTCCCTCAATTATTCAGCAATTGTAAATATTTAATCGTGCTGAAATGCAGTTACTGCATGTTCGCCTGTGTTTGATCGAACATTTTGTTCTATGCGTCGAACTGTCCGTCATCGCGCCAGCTATGAAGGCAACAAATAAATATTTCAGGTCTGACAGCTCACACAGAACAAATTTAGCGAAAGTGCATTGTGAGAGTTGTAGCGTTATTTAGCACCCTGCATTTAAACAGGTCAGCACAATCAGAGAGCAGTGTGATGATAACAACAAGGCCTCAGAGAAAACCACCAATCAGAGCTTACAGGTCAATGCAGGTGGAGGATGATCAAAGAGGATGACAGGCTGAGTGTGTTTGACGGCTTCAAGTGCTATTCCTGGGTTTTTGTATGTTTTAGCTCATTAAAATCAACCTGTTCATTTGACATTGTTACTGCCAGATTTTACTCTTTGTAGGGTAGAATAATAACACACCTAGTTAAGAGTTTAACAGCAAGTGCACTTAATTCATTACCCTGGTAACAATATTTCCTTTGGATAACAGCAAAGATGAGTGTAAGGAGCCTATTGTCGAAGTGAGAACAGAGGAAGAAAACACTCCAAACCAAGAAGGAGGAGGTGCCAACGAGCCCAACGAGACCACACCATTGACAGAACCTGAGTGAGTGTCAAGAGTACAGAGAGATTAAGCAAATCATTGGTTTGCTCTGAGCAGAAATATTTTACAAATATAATGTTGGTCCGGCCCAGCTTTCATTCACATATTAACCCAGTTCTGTTGTAAGCACAGTTATACACACCACAGAGCAGTTCTGTTCATTTACACTGCTATAAGCGTTTTTTATGCAAGGCTAAAATGTCCCACTGTCTATATGTATGACGATGTGTGATGCACCACACTTAACTGCCTACAGTGAAGTGTTGGTCTATATGCATGGCCACAGAACCATGATGCAGCCTATGCATTTTTGGTTCATCTCTTAACTAAGACTTTCCAGATTTTGTCATTTTTAAATGAAAGTAATACATTTGCTTGGCATCCTTTTTTTGGCACAATTTCAAACTGTATGTTTGGAAACCATTCAAATGATGTGTTGCAATGTTATTTTTGCAACAACGTCTGTGAGCGGAAAAGAAGCAATGAGCGCAGCAACCAATTTAACAATTATCACAGTACATTGTTGTTGAAACTTCAGTCGTCTCATTTCAAAGCCGAGTGCTGTCGAATCTCCTTCTGAGTGAGTTTGCCAAGGTGCATAAATCATTCAGACACATTCAAAGCAAGAACAAACACCACCTTCTGCTGGGAAAACTGCTTGTGAAAGACATCCAAGCATCTTAATCCTGAAACCCCCTCTATTCCCTTTATAGTTTATTGTTGGATTGTTTTATTTTTCCCCCTTACAAATATTTTGTTGCTAACATTTTGATTGTGTAGTCTCTTTTTTTACTGCAGCACAATAGAAACCTAATCTGCTTTGTTTATCCCCCGACCTCCACTCTCCTTTTACCTCTTTTATTTTCCTTGTTGTCCTTTATTCCCTCACTTTTCTGCCCTCTGCTTCCTCCCCTGTGCCAACTCCCTATCTTCCCTCTCCTACCTTGTTTTTCCTGCTTCTCCCCACAAAACAGGCCTGCTGCTGCAGACACCACCCCGATGGTGGTAAATCTGCTGTCCTCCACAGCTGCTAACTCAGTTACTGAGAGCTTTAGCACGGCACAAAGCAGTCCTGCTAGTGAGAGAACCACACTAACAACCAACACCTCCAGCCCAACCCAAGTGGCCCATGCCAAGTCTCACCCCAAAAACAGCCCTACTCCGAATTCACTTAAAGCTAACCCCCAGCCTGATGTTGGACCTCTGGTTGACCTGAGCGACACCCCTAAAGTTGCCGCATCTTCCAACCCAACACCCCTTGTATCAGAGCTAGCCAGCCCACCCTCTGCTAATGCTGATGGGCCACAGAGTCAGCGGGACTCAGTCAAAGCCCCTAACAGCACCCAGAATAAGGACTCACAAGTAGACGGCCCGACCAAGGATGTTCCTAATGCCCTGTGCACAGACTCGACCACACCAGCCCAAAATGAGTATGAGCACCTCCATATCTGTATTTTTTCCAAGTGTCTCTTTAGGCCTGATAGCATTCTTTTAGTTCATAAGTCTTCCATTTCAAAGGAAAAATTCCACTTATATAGTATCAGACTTTCCCAAGCAGTTTTGCACTCATCAGGCAGAAAATAGAAAATAGATTTGATTCCTTAAAACTCAGTTAATTAGTTTAAATTTATTTCCTGGCCTCAATATTTTTCTATGATCTTCCCATTGTTATTTATTTAATGATAATTCACAGTCATAAATATAAAATGTTAGAGGCCAAAGCACGGAACCAAATAGCAGTCACAGTGGAAATGACTATACTTGTGTTTATCTCAAAAACATTATTCTTAAAGCCTCAAACTATCATGTTTCTGTGATTAAAAGCTTCTCTTTTTTTATTCTTTATTATATTGTGAAAGATCCCACATTTATTTAGAAAAAAAAATAAAAAGTAAATCTAAATGACTCATCGGTACTTTTAAGCAGTGCTCCCTTACTGGAGGTTTTGATGGGTCTGTTTATTCCCTAAAAATATGCTGGGCTGTTGCCTGGTGTCAGTGCTAGAAACTGTAGCAACTGTTGAGGTGGAGCTTAAAAATATTTCCAGCAGCAACAGTTGCAGTATACCTAAATTAGTTAAAATAATTATGGAATTTAAAGAAAGAAAAAAGCTTTGGTTGTAAACAGGTCCTAATTTTCAAATGTAGCCAGCGATATCCAATTTATTTTTTATAAAGCCACCTTTTCTTTAAAACATGTACCCATTGTGTTTAACACAATATAGCAAATTATTCAGGAACATTTTATCAATTTTAGGAGTATGCAAGAGTGGAATTTTCCTTTAATGGTAGCAAGGATAATGATCTACTGGGATGCTACCAGTGTACCATGCTACCAGCATGCCTGTCATCATTCAAGATCCACCACCTTCCTCCACCTGTTTCTTTATTCACCTAGTAGAGACAGATTTTCTCCTACCATATATCTAAGTCATCTCATATTCCTCATCATCATGGGCAGAATGTAAGAGAATGATGCATTTTGTTCACATTCTGGGGCATCTAGCAATACCCACTTTGTCCTAATATACAAAAAATATATGCAATAATTCTATTCAGTTCATTAAACCTGGCTTTTATTGTTATCGGTGCCAACTGCAGATGTTTGAAACATTCATAGTTGCACAATGGTAGATGGGGTAGATGGTTAAATTTACCTGAACATTGTATGCACACCTTTTTCCTGCTTTAAGTTGTGACGTGATACTGCATGCACATGAGTTTCCCACTCCTTAGCGTTCTGGTTTTTGGCTTCTTCGTAAAAGCTAAGAAGCCGTGCACTCACTGTGGGTGAAATGGAATTAATCAAACTAGAGCAAAGCTGTCACTTACATCTAATCCTTTTTCATGTACAGAAGATCACAACTTAAAATATTAGCTGATTATCTACACATGCTGTGATTTTACAGATTTTGCAGTATTTAAAATAGTTTAAAATGTTTATATTATTAAATTAAAAAGTTTTCTTTGCTCTAAAGCCACGTGTGAAACAGCAAAACGCAACTTTGAGTGAAAAAGACGTACATCTTATGAGTGCTAGACTGTAGGGATTTAACACTTTCCTTAATTTTGTGCAAATATTTGGGACTGGACTCCAAGTCTAGCCCTGAGTACTCGTTTTATCATAAGCAACAGAAAAAAAATGATCAAAAGCTTTAAATTCATCCCTACAGTGTTAAAATCATAAATCACATGTCGGTTCTTGTAAGCAGTAAGTGGTTTTTAATTTACCTCTTAAGCTGCTATCTTAAAACAAGCAGCAGTAGGTGAATTCCAGAGTCTACAACCTAAGCTACGTGTAATTAATAGACTGTAAGTGATACGGTTAATGGTGCTTATTGCCATAGCTGGAGTTCAAGTCCTGCTGCGCTATGAGAAATTGTCTTCTTCACTCTAGATTTGATACATATTTTTCTGTAGAGAACTCAGCAGAAGAATTTTCAGCTGAAATTGCTCAAGTAAATTAAAAAAATCACCAAGCAGCAGCTTTACTCTGCTCTGTCCTCTTCATTGTGATAAGATAATAGATGGTGAAGGCCAAAAGAAAACTTTCAGTCCCTCAAATTTCTCCCAGACACTTCTGTTTTCTGTCTTAATTCTTGTAGAAGCTGTCATTTCAGTGGCGGTATGACAGGTTATTATTTGGAGTTTTGGCCCTACAAGTTTGCAGATTTTCCTGATTTTTCTGACAGTCTGTGAGTATGGCGAGAAAGCTGCAGAAGATAAATTACAGAGGCTTACTGACAGCCACTCCTCTTTCTCTGCCTTCTTCATCTCATACTTTACTCACTTGGATGGCCAGAGGAAGATGTCAGTGATGAAGTATGGGGAGTTGAGAGGTAGTTGGAAGCAGGGCTCTTGTCAGCTCAGCATCACCTTGATAAAACCAAACTTGTCATCAGGGGGATTTTTCTTCATAACTCTGACAGGACTGAAGCACAGCTCTCCCACTGATCTATGTGGTGATCCTTCTTCAGCATCCCAACACTAAAATGTCTTGTCAGACTTCTTGTGGGTTTATTGGATATCTGAGTGGTATAGTCCTTCTCTGGACTTTTTTTTAACAGAAGAGACGAAATAGGAGCAGACCATTTACTATACAATAATATGTACCTTTAAAAATGTACTATTAATAGATGTTTTACATTCATTATTATTCCTAGATTTTAAATGTCTTTAATATTGATCTAATTGTTAATGCTGTGTTCTAATGTGACCTTGACTCAACAGCCAATGCAATTGTGCACTTGTGAATTGTTTCTGATGACATAAGAATGATTTAAAAAAGTGACTAATACCCTGCACAGTTCTTTAGAAACGTGCTTGAAATACAGTTAGACTCCCAATGATCAGTAATTTGGTTCTCGCTGAAGTTGAGAGTAACTTGAAGCTGGAGTAACTGCATAAATGACTCACAGATGTGAATTCTACCGTGTAAAGGTCAAAAGTTGAAGGAAGTTGATTATAGAAGAGAGGGTTTAAGTGGTTAGCACTGTCGCCTCTTATCAGGAAGGTCCTGCGTTCAATTACCCCAGCTGGCACGTCAAGCCTGTTGTCCCTGTCCCCACGTGGGTTCTCTCTGGATACTCCGGCTTCCTCCCAGAGTCTAAAGACATACTTGTTAGGTTAATTGGTCATTCTAATAGGATTGGCAGAATTTTGAATGAACAACAGTACAATACTAATGTCCAACATTGGGCTGCTGCTCTGCGTGCTTTTTGAGATCTTTTAGCCTACTTTATTTTGTAAGGCACGTTCTAGTTAAATACTTTCTGGATTCAACAAGTCTGGCAGTAATCATTCCTGGGTGTAGCTAGTGAAACTGAACTCAGCTTTCCAAAAAAATGTATTTAATCAAAGTTAATTCAGGATTTATCAAAAGGGCAAAATTAAGTTTTTCACATAGAGCACGGTAGGCTTGGATAGCTTTTTTTCCACCTTTAATACATGAAAGCATCATTAAAAAAAAAACTATGTGTTGAACTTACTCGGGTTGTCTTTGTCTAACATTATGTTTGTACGTGCGAGAACTGTGCAAGAAAATGAAAACTCAGGAAGGGGAAAATACTTTTTAAATTGATTTCACAATGCAGTTCTGGCTTCTACAACATACTAAATCTCTTGGAGGGAAAAGAAGCCTTGATTGCACAAAACAAAAACAGGAAACGATGCTTTTGTTTTCTCCAGGAGTTATCAGTATCTTTTCCCTGGTAGCAAAAATGAAACAACTGAATGAATCATAAAAACTTGTCCCAGTGAAAGAAAAAGATGCCCAGGGATGAAAACAGACAGAAAACAGGACTGAACTTCAATCGGACACTGACTCGTTGAAGAGAGCTCCAGAGAGGGTTCAACGCAATGTCCAGCTGACTTTATTCTAATAGACTGAACAAAATTAATTAACTGTTTGCAATTCAGTTGAAAAATTGAATTGCAAACATAGCTAAAAGAAAGATTCCAGTGCAGTGTAAGACTGTTGAACATGAGCCAAAAGAACTCAAAGCTAGATCAGCCAACAGCCTCATCTGCACCATTCGCAGTTTGAAAGTTTCCCATCTCCCAAACTCTCGAAAATTAACAACAGCATGAATTTAAACTGAACATTTCCCTGAAGTTTTTGGTCATCCCCCCTGGACACAAATAAAATGTAAATTCCTGCAATGTGCATTTATATTATTACATTTTAAAAAAAAGTTTTCCTTCTTGGAACACTGGAGGGAGAAAAGTGTCAAGTCTGCAAACATTTTTTTTTCATAATCTCACATCCTGCTGACAGCATTTATTAGCCCAAGAGGATAGCGGCTAAAGTTTACCTTTTTGTACATTCTCAGTGACTGCTCAGCAAAAACTTAATTGTGTGATGTAGTAAGCAGTTCAGCCACTGGGGGATGCTAGTGGAGCTTTATACTTTATATGTATAATTACACCATATTTATATTAGTTCACACCAAAAATGTATAAGATCACATCTAAGAAGGCGGTCAGGTTTAGATATATTTGCAGATCTTATATATTGCACTGTCCCTGCCTTATTTTTCTAAGGCACACTAGGAGCATGATACAGAAGACATAAAGCAATGCCCTTTTCAAAAAAAAAAAAAAAAATCCAAGCCAGAACACCAGAAAGTTTTCAACTTAAATGATGTATGGCCCAAAAGTCTGTTTCCATTGTGTCTCAGCTCAGTCCAGATGGCATGTAATCCTCTTGTGAATTGTAGTTTGTGTTGTAGGTTATGCCTCAGTCTTTCATTCCCTTATCCATTGTGCCTACTGTACCAGCCCTGTCTCATTCCACATCAGCATTCATTGTTCCTTGAAAGTAGCTGTGACATCCATGTACTCTTATTTGATGTCTGGCTAGGATAGTGAGCTTGATCCCATTATGTGTGAAATGCATTCAGTTCCAGGAGGGAAAACAAATTCCCTCAAAGCATCTTGCATGTTTTCCCCCAATTTCCCCCTCCCTTCTTTCTTTGAAAAATGATACAAAAGGCAGCTCAGAACAGACCGTTTAGCTGTGAAAGAGAGACTTAGTGATTTGCTGCTAACAGAATCTCCTCTCTTTTTGTCTTTCTCTGTGTCTCTCTCATTCTTATGTTTGTGCCTGTAGTGGTAAGACTGTGAAGGATGATAACACTAAAGGCGAGACGGAGGTGAAGAATGCCACAGCTGAAGTGAAGACAGTTCCCAACGAGGCTCCTCAGATGAATGGCAACGAAAGTAAAGCGTAATCTTCTTGCCGTGAGCAGCAGGAAGAAGAGGGCACGTAGGGTTGGGAGGGTTTGGGTTGTTGGGTTTTAAGGTTAAAAGGGGTTGGTCACAGTCACTGAAACCTCAAAGCAATTTCACACACCACCCCATTGCATTAGAAAAACCAACAAGAAGCAACTGGAAAAAAAAAATAAGAAAAAAGAAAAACATTGGTCTCTTTCTCTTTCTGCAGTGTCTTCTGACCAGGAATATGTAAAGACCTCATGCACTTGCCTTAGTTCCTTTACATAAGTTTACCTGTTTATTTGTCACAGAAAAAAAAAATAGATCTCTTGTAATTCACCTTCTTTCTTTTACTTAATATTAAATTGATCAACGGAAAATAATCGACACTATTTTCCTGTAGATAAACATGGTTGGACTGTAGCTTTATGTCACTGATTACTGCCTTCATGATGTACACATATGTAAGTCATGTACATTACCAATACTACTATTCTTTATGCAGTATGGTCATCATCGTGGTAATGCATTATGGAAAAATGGGTCTGTTTTTTGTTTTTTTTCTTCTGTCGATATTTTTTTGTGTTTGAATAATATGCAGATAAACTGCCTATTTAGCTTTTTTTTTTAAAAATGTGTTATTTCCAGTGCTAGAGATTAGAACATTAGCATGCTTGTTTTTGCGAGTTTACTGTACTTCTGTATGTGTTGCTGTCATTTGGTTCATATTCAGACTTTGTTTTTTGTTTGTTTGTTTTTTGTCTGCGTGTGTTTCTGGTCCAGAAATGTAACCTAAGCTATGATAAATGAAAGAAATCACCAGTGAAAGATTTATCATGTTACAACCCTGTCGTCCTAAAAATTACATTTATATACACCAATCTAATATGTTTTGTAAGACACATAGATAAAGCATACTTACAATTTTTTTGTATACATTTGGTCTGAGTTAAGGGCAAGTCTGCAAGCAGTGCATTATTTAAATCACATGCATCGACACGTTTGGGATAAAATACAGAAAAGGTGATCAAGCATACATTTAGACTGAATGTCTTTGTACAACCTTTTATTAAGTTGCTTATTAAGTGTATATAAACTTAAGTTTTAGGAGACAAGTTGGGTTTAAAGTAATTGGTGACAGTGAAGAATACAGAAGAGTACAAATGTGTTCTTTTGCAGTGAGTACATCTCTTAAAGTCCAGCTTTCAAGACTTCATTCAGTCTTGGAAAGTCTTGTTTCGAGGAAGAATTACTACCTTATTTTTGTCTGAATTTGGTAAAAGTTCTGTTGCATACTCTATATCATCAGTATCCTAAAACCCGCCAGTCATTTATTAATACTGTTTTCTCTCTTCACCAACTCAAGCAAGTTAACATGTGACCAAATGTAATCGAAGGATTGATCATTGATTATATATTAAATAAATGGGACCAATGAAATGGGATGCTACAGGATGTAAATAATGGAAATCTGACTTATGGCCACTATTTCTTCTGGGTAGTACTTTAGGTAAATTAAGTTATACAGATAGATCTGCAACTAATATTTTACACTGTTTGTCTGCTCTCTACCTTACATTGAAATTAATGCAACTTCCTGTGTGTAATTTTTTGGTCTCACTGTTTTGACAGCCAACCATTAGTTTTAGTCCTTGTGAGTTTACCTTGAGGTAGGAATCAGCATAAAACAGAACACAAACCCATTAACTTTTTTAGATTAATGGGAGAATATACCTTTGCCTCCTTTTCTCTCACATGCCGTTACCACAAAGTCACCTTTTACAGAGGTTTCCTTTAAGCATTCTTGACCAGCTGTTTACTTGACAGGTTTGGGCTTAAATGTGACTCAGAGGCCAGATGTGTTCAGTTCAGTTTGGATTAAAAGGAGATGTTTGTTTGAACTGTAGCTTAGGTTGTTGAATATTTGACACCGATTTGTCTTGACTGGGCTAACCTCCATCACTCTCTGAGCGGTTCAGTAGCTCACCTTGTTTAGATTTTCTTACCTGTCAGTGATTTAACCGTCTACTCGTCTCAGCTGTTGTTTTAACACTTGCACCACAGGTGCACCCAGTGTGAGCTTGTATTACCACTGCATTTATCAACAAGGTCTAGTTGCTGGAATCTTTATTAAGAATGTCTGAAAATTTGCAGATGGCTTGGTTAAATGATCATCTTCAGCTTTTTAGTGGAACCGTTTCTTTCTATGAGGAAACCTAATAGCAATCATTCTCTGATCATTACAGAAATTTGTGAGCATGTACAGTACAATGACATAAGCTGCTTGTCCATAGAAACCCATACCATGAAACTCCCGGTGCACAGTTATTCTGCAGTTATTGAGTCAGCAGAGCATTGGCAGCATTTACACTCTGTGTCTCAGCACTCAGCCACCCCGCTCTATAACTTTATAGGTCTGCCAATTCATGGCTAAGTGGCTGTGGTTGCTAAACCCTTCCACTTTGTTATACCACTTACAGCTTATTGTGGAAAATCTAGGAGGGGAGAAATTTCACAAACTGACTCGTTGCAATGGTGGCATCCTATTACAGTACCACGTTCGAATTGAGTGAGCGCTTTAGAATGACCCATTTTTTTCAACAAATGTTTCTAAAGCCAGACTGTGTGGCCAAGGGGCTTGATTTTATACATCTGCAGCAATGGATCCGAAAACACCTAAATTCAGAGATTTTTTTTTTAGACCAATAAAAACAATATCCAATTCGTCACAGGCCATCAAGATTTCTATAGAAAAATGTTGTGATTAAAATTCTTCAATGGGGTGGCAAAAATACTGGATTAGTGACTTTAAATGAATGTACACGCTAACCTTTTTTAGCAAATCTTAATGAACTTGGCCTCTTTTAAGCAGGAATTAAATTTATCCATGGAAATGGAAGGTCTCTTCATATGTTTAGAAGTTCACTGAAAACATCTTTTTCCACACTGCTATGGATTTGAAAGGTAATGAGACTATGTGTGACCTTTTTTGTGCAGTGTTCCTCCTACTTTAGGCTGCAAGCTAGTACACTGAATGTGCGAAGCCATTGTGTCCTTTGTCATAGAGTTGAAATAGTTTGTGAAACATGTAGCTGATAGTATGCAACAGAATGACCAACACCGATGTACAGAAGTCTGACAGCAGCAAACTGGAAAGACACAGTGCCTTTGAATATGAAAATGTTGGCATGCGATCAGTTTCTTTCAGTGTCTGCATTAAAAATTTCACATCTCCATTTCCCTGCTGATTTGCTTTTTTACTACATTTGATTTGTTAATTAAGCCAAGCTTTTTGTCTCATATAAGTCTTAAATGGCTGTATCATTGCGTTATTGTGAGTGCTTACCGTGTCCTTGTTGAAGGAGAATTCTTGTTTATTATAATTTGGTCTTGTATACAGTATTTATGTTTGGTCATCATTTCTGTCATAATGAATGGAAATTTAAAATGCATAAATACACAGTGTAGATCTTTATAATTAACCTCCTGTCATAACTAATATAAGTCATGGCCAAAATTGTAATAAACGGAAAAAAAAACCTTTGAGCTGCAATCCTTGAAAACTTGCACCATATTACAAAGACGTTTCAAAAACACTGACATCAGAGTACAAGGCACATTGACGCTCAGGTCTCATATTCTCTAAAATATTTGAAACACATTTGTCTGAAGCAAGCATGCAACATATATTAGAAGGATACTACTACGTAATCACTTTTGCTATGTAAAAAATATTTATGGCTTAATGAATTGTATTGATCTTGTGTTGTGTAACTTTGTCCTGTTTGCGCAATTTTGCTTGAAAGAAACGTGTTTTCCTTGCACAGCTCTGAAATGTAATTCTTTTTAAAAAGGGTGCGGCCTCATGACCAAACCTCACTGTTTCCCTTGTGAAAGTATTGTACATGAAAACTTTTTCCACTCCAGTCACACCTCCTAAAATTCATTTGTGAAGTCACGTCGGGTGAGCCGGAGGCCTTTGTTCAAAACCTCAAAAATACAAGAACGACACAGAAGCAGCCTTGGATTTTTCCTTTGACTCCACCACTTGATTCAGTCAGAATAAAGACATCTAGTTCTACTCAAGGAGTTTTTCAGGTTTTCAAAAAGATGAAAAGCATCTTTTCAAGGTTCTCCATCTCACAGAGAATAGAATAAATCCCCTGCACACAAATGTCTAACCCCAAACTTCTTCCTATTCAGTCCGACAGGAGCCTTCAGCTTGCACTGCCAACACTGGTCACTCTCTTTGATCCAGAGCTCCCTATTCTTTTATTTTTTTCCCCTTTCTTATGCTTTTTTTGTGTGTAAACATCAGCTCTATGCTGCAGGTCAAAAAATTTGTAGGCTACCACTCTTCTGTCTGTCTGCCCACTGTCGCAATTGTAAATACTGAATACTAACTGAGGCACAAAAAAAGGAAAAAACATTCTGACCTTGCATTCTGCCGGAAATTTTGTGTTAAATAAAATTTAAGAAAAATGCATGTTGTTAAGGTTTTTTCTTTCATATCAAGAATTGCATTGACATGCATGATGGGATACTTACTACCGCATTTGCGTATTTAAATATACATTTCAGAAAACTTGCAATGCAAAAATTGTTCTTTATGCACGTAACCTAGAAAGGTTTAGTGGTGATATCTGTTAGTCAAGTGTTTTAATATGTTAAAGAAGACTGAAAGCTACACATAAGATTAGGTATCACCTTCATTATTTGAAGGTAAACACCTTCAAACAGTGGCCTATATTTTAAGAAAATAATTTATTGAGCAGAATTTCTTTTGTTCTTTTAAAGGAGGAAAAATGTGGCTGCTCAGCAACGGTGCCTTGAATTTTATTATTATTAAACATTCTGAGAATTGTATTAAAATCTTTTCCTAATAGAAAGAAAATAACTTGATATATAAAGGCTACTTTTGACTGCTCCCTTATTTATGAGGGATCGCCGCAGCAGGTGGTTCCGCACGTTTACGTTGGCAAATTTTTTACGATGCCCTTCGCGACACAGCCACAGAGGGATCTGCGTCTCCTCCCAGCATCAGGCTGGGGATCTTTGACTTGTGAGGCAAAAATGTAAACCATTATGGTATGGAGCCACACAAAAATGCCAGCTGCCATGTTCACGGTCAAGAAATTCACTACTACTTCAACTGCTTTCAAAAGACTTACCTAGACTTAAAAAAGGAAAAATAATTTTTTGTTGTTTTTTATAAGTATATTGAGCTTATATTTAATATATAACATATAAAGTAACTAAGTAAATATTTGTGTTAAAGTATTAACATTTTGAAATACTGTATGCTAATATACTAGACTTGTGACAGTAATATATTAAATAGTGGATTTGCAGAACATAAATGTTGTGTAAATAAAATAAATTTACAGAGGGGTGAATGCTGCTGCAAAAGACCTTAAAATTCAGTTTGCTCCTGCTTTTAAATTCCTTACATTACTAATGATTTTTTACCTAAAAAGAAAAATATATCTATATAAATAAATATAAATCCCACTCATTTCTGAACATAAAAACTGCATTTTTACTTAACACCTCATATTATTAGGGAATTTTTACATGCATGAAACAGAAACATTAGTATTTTCTTCTTTTTCTTCTTTTCTTCTTTGACATATGAAGCACTCACGCTGATAAACCTTTTGTTACAAGAAGCAATACCATACATTTCTACACTGCATCAGGGCCTATGCAGTTCTCTGTAATGACCATTAGAGAGCAGTATGCTCCCAAGCTTGAAAATGGACCTGACGCTAAACAACTAAACCACAGGATCATGCATGTTTCGTTTACAAGATTAGTGACACTGCATTGTTTTCTGTAATTAACACAATATTACTGTATTATCTCTTAATGTCTTTATAAACTAAATAAATAGATATTGTCAATTTCTGACAGTAATAGAATGTCTAATGTGAAACTCCATTCCATTTTAGTACTAAATTAACAGCAGAAACATTTTAATGAATGTTTGTGGGACTAAGTAGACCTTTACCGTCTAAATAATCAGACTTTCCTCAGTAGTTCTTACTGATATTATATGAGCCTATGTTTTCCAAAAGGTGGCAGGCTAACTCAAGAAATGTTGAGCAAAAGCAATCAATACATGATCAGAATGTCTTTAAATCAGAAATGTGGAAGCACTGTTGAAGAAATACAAATCGCTGTAATAAAATCAGTTTATATATACTAATACTAATGATGTTTATGTAAGACTGGTAAAATATGCAATGTGAAGTTGAGCTGCTCTTGTATTTTACACTTGATGTATGTTTAACTGCCTTAACATCTGTATATATTTTTTAAAATTCATGGAAGTGTACTTGTACTAGATTATTTGTGCCCTGTGGAAGTGCTAGTTACACCCTAGTAAAAAGAAGGAAAAAAAAAGTCCAACATTTAAACAAACAAACCAAAAAGTTGTGAAACTGTGATTCACAACAGCATGCAGATCAGATTTTCATATGGTTTATCAGAACCAGATATTAGCTACGTAAGTAATATGACTCCTCAACGCTCCATATCATCCCTTTTCTGCAGAGATCATTCCACTCATCTGCTCAATTTTGCACTCGCCAGATTAGGGTGCTTTTCAAGGGCTCTATCCCTCCCCCTTTCTATAACAATGGTCCAGTGTGGTTTTCGTTGGCCTGGGATTGATCCCATACGCAGATAACTACAAGCACATAGCCTAACCTCGTGGCTATTACCTGAATGAACACACATTTAATTCTGCCGTCGTGTTCACACACACACAGCCTTGTAATAGTGAAGCCATGTGTTAAGCTGATTGGTACACACCACACCTATCTCTTGTTTAGAGAGGACATTAGTCAATGTGTGGTAATGAGTTAATTAGTAAAGTGGTTGAGTCATTTACGTAGATTTTTGTCTACCTTTTGTCATTGTCAAAGTTTCCATTTGCAGCATGTTTTAAGCATTAATTTGTTGTCCGAATGGCACAAGTGAGAAAATATACAACTGTGGAGATGACTACACATTGTAAAAGGTCTATCTGCATGATTGAGCATGCATCAAGATACTGTTTTGGGTTTTTTTTAAGCAAAGGATACTTGAATTGGGTCTGTGTGGAATTGAGATGGGGACAGCAAATGAGTTAACACTAAAAACTCAGACATCTATCAGTCAAACATAAACTTTCTATCACTGACATCAGTGCAAGCAAGTTTGCTGGTCTTATTAACTATTAACTTATTTCTTTACGATTATTTTTTTTCCAGTGTTTTCTAATTAATCCTTGACATCTGGTATTTTGATGCCTGTGTAGCAATGAAGTCATTTGGGGAGGAAACACAAGCAGATATTTTAAAGTAACATTTTGATCCAATCAGGTAATCTGTAAATGAGCACGTAAACATCTTACTGTATAAGCTTGAGAAACTGAATGGTGGTCATCAACCAACCCAGTTTTTGGGTCATTTCCTTACAAACTTTAGGAACTAACATTTGTCTATTAACTCAAGGAACTTTCTCCTTCTAGTTCTTTTTAGAAGTGTTTATTGTTAGCATACCTGGTGTCTCTGTGAATTAAGGCACAATTTCACAATGAACTCACTTGCCACACAGAGTCAAAGCAATCAGCTTGTTCTCTCTTCGTGAGATTTCCTGGCATTTTTCTGCATGTGACTAATTTCGATTCATTCTAAAGTGCAAACAGAATTTAACCATGAGAAACAAGAACTTTCAGATATGCACATAAAAGTGAGAAGCATCTGAAAGTGTTCAAATGTATTCCTGATTGTTTCTGACAGTGCCTGTCTGCTGTAGTGATTTGAGCATGATCTGGGCCTTTGAACTGGTTTGGAGCCCACCCTCAGCATAAGCATTAATATAACGTTCCCAAACAGAATGCCGGTAATATTTTGTGCCAAATGATAGAATAATTTTCCAAAGTAAAAGCCTGTAAATTGTTGTAAACAATCAAATGTATTCACTCGAGATGGAATGATTTGATGAAACAGAAGGCCACGCTTCTCATCATAGTCAGCTTTGTTGAGCAGATTAGAACGCAGTCTGAATGTACCAGACACTGAGCCTCGGTTTGTTTTGAAATATACAGAAGCAGATGTTTGCATAGCAGATTCTCTCTCTCTTTTCTCATTGTGTTCTTTTTCAGATTTTTGAGATGTATTTGTTTTTTGTCATGCAGAGCCACGTTTTGGTCTTCTCATTTCCAGGCTGTTCCTGTCTTGTTCCTTTTTCTTTTGCCTCAGCACAGGGTCAGCCAGCCATGAATTCCTATCCAGAACACTCTGCTTCATCTCTGCTTCCCAACCTCTAAATCACATCAGCGTTACATCATAGCACACACAGACACACGCGCATAGACACACAAACACACACACTGTGGCCACCATGCCAAGAACTTTTCTTCTCACACAGTTTCCCTCCCCTCTCCCAAACTTTCCTTGTGAAGAGTCATCTACATTTTTAAGCCAACTGTTAACCAAGAAGAACCTGTTTTTATTGGGCCATGGTTTTTGGATGGACATTGAGTACCTTTGGTCTAGATGTGCTTTTGAGAAGGCAGAACAGGGCAATAGGCATCTGTTTAATTAATTATCTTTTGAGTTAAATAGTAACAAATAGGAATCAATAATTGGAAAAAAAAAGCACAAAAAAAAGAGAGAGAGACCAAAATTCAGTTTTCGTTTTATTCTTGAGTAATGGTAAAATGTTTAAAAGCAGGAAAAGATAACAAGCCTAAACACTTGTTTTTTTTTTTAATTTGTTTAGATATGAGGTAATCTTTCTATTTTTATTTATTTCTATTTTTGAATTTGACTAAACCAAACCAAAATACAATATTCTATGAGCTGAGCAAAACAGCAGATTATACAGTAGACGGACAACAGATTTCATCATTTAATGCTATTTGTACTGTCACTTACAGTATGCACGCATGCTGGAAACAAAATAAGTCATTCTTTACAGTAAGATCTTGTGAACTTACAAATCAAGATCTTTATTTCTTTCTTTTTTTTGTAGTAGCATTCAGCAGACAGAGCTGACACAAAAAACATTTGATATACAGACATCAGTGAGATGATTATTTGTGCAAAATTTATACAATAATCAGTTTTTATCAGTATTTTTGCACTGGGGAATAAAGCTTGACTGATAGTCTGACACCGAGGAAAATAATGTGCTAATGCTTAAAATGATCTTTAAAAAAAAAAAAAGCATGACAAATGACACAAAGAGCTTTCCAGATCTCTTTCAGCAACTTTCTCAGTTTTTGCTATGAAGTCTTTATGTGTAGACTACACTTATATTTTCCTCTGCATGGGGTTATTTTCCTAGTATTATGTTTGATTTCTCATATTTTTGCAACAGGGCTGTAAAATAAAATGAAATTTAATAATAATAATAATAATAATAACAATAATAATAGTTCTGTGTTATACAACCATTATGTGGTTGTGTATGTGCATATAAATTGAAGATATTAATAAATAGGATTTATATGTGCAAAGGGGAAACCAGGGCAATAATAACACAAAAAGTCATTCAAAAAAATCTAAATTTTGCAAATCTCTGTTTAACTTAATATTGGTACTGTGTGAAAGACCGACTTCAAAAATATACTACATACATGAAAAGAACCACTCCTATACAATGTTGTACTTTTGTCTTTTTCCTTTTGTGGTTGAATTCCATTACTACAAGAGGATTAGTTTTATTGTGCTTCGGTATCTGGCACTGACCCAGCTCATAGTACAAAAATAATTCAACTTTACAGACTTTCAAGACTCATTATAAGCATTGCTAAATACAGAAAGTACAATCATCAAAGGGCTAATCATTAACCATAAGTGATAATTAAACTTAAAAAATTGAAAATAATGTAATTTAGGTAGTTTAACAGTTTGTTTGTTTTCACATCACACATATGTAGAACATTTTCAGTGTATTCACATACTTTTAAAGAAAATCAGAATGCCCTTTTTTTTTTTTTCTTTTTTTTTTGATTCTATTC
>VVHJ01063441.1:28983-38994 GCA_015107715.1 Tylochromis polylepis | reverse complement strand
TTCTGGAGGAAACCTGGTCTTGTTAGGAGAGACTGCATCCATCCCACTTTGGATGGAGCAGCTCTCATTTCTAGAAATCTGGCCAAATTTATTAAACCCCCAGAACGTAACTATGCAGAGCTGCAGTCTTACATGCCTCTCTGCAGCTTCTCTCTTCCCATTGTCCCCCCAAAACCCCATCTCCTTAGATAAAACAAACCAAACAAAAACAAACAAACCAAAAACCAGCAAAAAAACAACTTAAACATGAAAAAAAACAATACAGTATCCATATCTGCACCAAGAGTAAAACAGTGAAATGTGGATTATTAAACATTAGGTCTCCAAGTCTCTGTTAGTACATGAGTTAATAATTGATCAACAAATCGATTTACTCTGCCTTACAGAAATCTGGTTACAGCAGGATGATTATGTTAGCTTAAATGAATCAACACCCCCAAGTCATTCTAACTATCAGAATCCTCAAAGTGCAGGCCGAGGCGGCAGCAATTTTCCACACCAGCTTATTAATCAACCAAAGACCAAGACAGACTTTTAATTCATTTGAAAGCCTGATGCTTAGCCTTGTCCACCCTAGCTGGAAAACTCAAAAACCAGTCTTATTTGTTATTATCTATTGTCCACCTGGACCTTACACAGACTTTCTGTCAGATTTCTCAGACTTTTTATCTGATTTAGTGCTCAGCTCAGATAAAATAATTATTATGGGTGATTTTAACATCCATCTAGATGCTAAAAATGACAGCCTCAACACGGCATTTAATCTGTTATTAGACTCAATTGGCTTCTCTAAAAATGCAAAAGAACCCACCCACCACTTTAATCACACTCTAGATCTTGTTTTAACTTATGGCATAGAAACTGAACATTTAACAGTGTTTCCTGAAAACCCTCTCTTCTCTCATTTCCTGATAACATTTAAATTTACAAAAATTGATTACACAGCAGTGGGGAGTAGATTTCATCAAAGTAGATGTCTTTCTGAAAGTGCTGTAACTGAGTTTAAGAATATAATTCACCTACTGTTATTATCTTCAATGCCCTGTACCAACACAGAGCAGAGCAGCTACCCTGGTATAATTCTCAAACACGTAGCTTAAAGCAGAAAACTTGTAAGCTGGAGAAGAAATGGTGTGTCACAAATTTAGAAGATCATCATTTAGCCTGGAGAAACAGTTTGCTGCTTTATAAGAAAGCCCTCTGTAAAGCTAGAACATCTTACTATTCATCAATGATTGAAGAAAATAAGAACAACCCTAGGTTTCTCTTCAGCACTGTAGCCAGGCTGACAAAAAGTCAGAGCTCTATTGAGCCAACCATTTCTTTAACGTTAACTAGTAATCACTCCAACTACTTCATAAATAAAATTTTAACCATTAGAGAAAAAATTATTCATAATCATTATGATTATCATAACATTATCTGCAGCTACTTGCAGTACCATTGATTGAAATTCAAAGATCAATTTCTCCAATTGATCTTTCTGAGTTAACTTCAGTAATTACTTCCTCCAAACCATCAACATGTCTTTTAGACCCCATTCCTACAAGACTGCTCAAAGTAGTTGTAGCGAACCCCCCCCGAATGATGGTGACACTTTACTGATGAATTTTCAGGTTTAATGGCTGTGGCAGGGCGTGGTCTGCGGTGCCGCTGCCGGGGAGGTGGATGCACCTGAGCGGCCTCCACACCCATCCCCACTCCTCGGGTGGGAGTGGCTGGTGCCTGGCAGGGGCCTGTACCCATTCCTGCTCCCCGGAGGAGGGTCGCTGAGCAACCGCCGGCCCCGCCACCGGGTCACACACCTCACCAGCCAGAAATGGACATCCAGGCACGCGAGGGCCCTCACCAGCCAGAGGTGGAGGCCGAGGCGCGCGAGGGACCTCACCAGCCGGAGACGTAGCTCGAGGGGTGTGAGGTTTCCTTCCAAAGCTGAGGTCAGCATGCTGGCCAGACCAGACTCACCTCCACCAGAGACCGGCGTCATCTGGACCTGCCTCAGTTCCACTGGAGGTCAGTGCGCTGAGTAGTCCTGCGCGCTGGCCGCCTGCCAAGCTGCCTGGGAGCCTCCACTCACGTCACATGGGCGACCCCGCAGCTGGACACTTCGTGACAGGTGTCACTGGATACACGGGTGGCCACCTGAACAGACACCTACCTGTCGCTGGACCAGGGGCCGGGGCTGCCAAAGGTCAGGGCTGATCCCCTCTCCCACTTGCGGGGGGGAGTAGATTTGGCCGGATGGCTCCCGGCCTCAGTCGGGCGACGGGGGTATATGGTGGAGCATGGTCTGCAGTGCCGCTGCAGGGGAGGCGGACACGACTGAGTGGCATCCGCAATTATGCCTCGCCGGTTTTAAAGTGTGAACCGGGTCCTGTTATGGCGTTGTTGTTGTCGGAGAGTGAGCTGTGAGCTGGAAAGCTGCAGCTGTAGTCGTGTGTTCCAGCAACCGTTAATAAAAATTTTTTGAAAAATGCAGAAAAGCATGAAACCGTCATCAGGTCTCCCATGGTTCTATTACAATGGCAATAAACCCTCAATCTCACCATAAGAGCTGGGGATGTGTACATAAAAACAACATGTAAGTTAAAATCCATACTGTTACAACCATAAACGTTTACAATATAAAATACCTTAACCTTCTACATGACAAATTTAACAAATGCACAGTTTCTTTGACACAAAATATTTAAACATGTACTTATTTACATCATAACCATTCCTTGTTCCTCTACCAAGGGGGCTGCTAATGACAAAATAAACTTCCATAAGCTCTGTTATAACACCAGCCTCCAGTCATTCCTTCCTTCTGCTTTATCCAATGGTGGGAAATGTCGAATTTTTCCGGAGTGGGGGATGGGTTTCGTATTTCAGGAAATAACGTGAAATTAAAAAAATAAACACTCCTACATGGATTGAAAAAATATTTCACTCAAATGTAAAATCCTTTTAAGTCACATCTGTTCTTTGTGTTTCACTTATATTAATATATTTATACATATTTTTTTTATTAATTAAAAATACAATTTAAGGATATTTTTTTTGTTTTAATGTCTTAAATATGCTGCCTCTGCATAATTTATTATCAGATATTTCATCTTAATTTATGTTCATATTTACACATCACTAATAATTCTACTTAACTGAGGTAGTTAAACTCAGTTGCCTGTTCAACCTACTTCCCATATGTTACCCATATAGTGCCCATAGAACATAGCCCATCTGGGGTGGCTCACGTGGGTCCTACTTGGCTAACCCAAGTGGGTCCCAGATTGGATGCCCATTGTAAGCCCATGCCCACTTGTGCAGATATTCATATCTTATTTTACAATTTAGAAATGAATTAGATATTTGTAGTTCACTTAGACGTAGAGGTAAACTAGATAATGGCAGTTAGTTTAGAGAGGTTCACTTAGAGAGGAGACAAAGACATTCCTGAGTGCAGAGGTGTCATAAATTAGGAGCCCCCCCAAACCTGTTGCTGAGCTGAGACAAAGACTGAGTGGAAAATCCCCAAAAGATCACCAAGCGGGGGTCTTAGTGTGTGTGATCTGATAGGTGTGCCTTAACCGGAGATGACGTTTCATATTATCGGCGGGAGCACGAGGACACGCACACACGGTTACTCGTGGGCATGCACGCATATACACAAGCATGGGGCTTCACTGGAGATTTATAGCTGGGCTTGGCCGTATAAAACTTTCACACACACAAAGAAACTCTTGAGACTGCTTGCGACACTGCACGCAAAGCAAGCCTCCACTTCCGGAAGATTTTTAAGGTTTTTTGTATGGAAATAAAGTTTGAAAAGCCGCTGAGTTGCAGTGCGTCGTTTTTTTTGGACTCGGGAGATCAAGGAGACCAGGGAGTTGTTTTGAATATGGAACACTTGGAACCCCCATAGCCCAAGTAAACCCCATTAGGAGTTGCCACAGCAGATAATCTGTCTCCATCTCATCCTATCCCTAGTATTTAGCCGACAAAGAGCCAACAAGGGCAGTTCACCTCTTCTGCTTGAGTGATATTTACACAGTGAATGAGCTATTTACAAAAAACATTTATAAAGTCCAGGTTTCTCTCAGGAAAACATGCAGAGCTAGAAAAAGTTTGGAGGCCAAGGACAGGACTTGCTGCTGTCAGGGGAGCAACTGCTGAAGACAAAGTTTTGAAATGGCCAGATAACAACAAGAACTGACACACTGAAACCAGCCCAAAATGGTTCAGCCATTAGAAGAGGGACCTGCAGTGACTCTCAGATCCTTAAAGAGAACGAACACTGTCTAGACACAGTGGTTAATGATGAAATGCAGGCAAGGCCGTAACGTTCTTTTCCTTCAGCCTGGCAATTCCTGGACAATTCCTCTGCACATGGAAAACCATCTCAAATGTACCTCTCTTTGCCTCCAAGATGCTTCACCTGTGTTATCCCTTATCATGGTCCTGGGTCATTTGACCCAGTGTTTGAGTTTTCTTGTGTTTTTGTCAGTTTGTTTTATGATTTATGTTTAAGTCCACTTTGTTAGTCTTGAGTTTATTCTGTAGTGCCTAGGTTGTTCTGTTTAGCTTTTTATTATTAGATTCCCTCTCATGTCTTTGCCCTGTGTGTGTGTGTGTGTGTGTGTGTGTACACACACACACACACACACACACACATACATACATGTTGTGCGAGTTCTGGTGTCTTGTTTTCCCTCCCTATATTTCATTCTATGTTCCCCCCCTGCTTGTCTCTCGTCTCCTCTCTCTCTCCCCGTCATGCTCCTTCATGTTCCCTCGCTCCCTCTCGTCTGCCTCTCCTCCGCTCCTGAGTCATGTTCCTCCATTTCCTGTTTTATTGTGAAGGTCTCGTGTTTCCATGTTCAGCGTGTCTTTTTTTGCTTCCCCTGTGGCATCATGTTACGGCCCCTGGCCTTGGAAGAAGCGAGCTAGCCTTCCTTCAAGCAGATTCAAGTGCGGCAACCCACACAGACAATTGGCTGCCTGGGAACCTGTGGTTTGCACCTCCAGGGAAAGTCTATTGGACGGGCTGAGGGATGCCAGACCAATCAGCAACTGATTGGACACACCTGCGTCTTTAAGAGGCTGAAGAACATTGACTGAGGGGCTGCTGCTTTGAACCGAGTGTGCAGTCTGCCCCATGTGCTTCTGTCTGTAAAATCCTGTCTCAACTGTGAGATTCTCTTGAGTAATGTTAGCTAGAGCCTGTGAGGCTAATTTTGATTTTGTTGTTTTGTATTGGCTGTTTGTTTGTAGCCAATGCTGCTATTATTTGTCAGTTCTGAGTTTTTTGTAATAAAACTTTTTCGACTCAGATCTTCCCAGTGAGAATCTTGTCTATGTTACCGCCCCTGACCCCTAGCAGAGCTGGGTCGTAACAGTAAAACACACATAAAGCCTTATGGCATCCATCTGGTGGGTGAATGTGGTTGGCTGAGCTGTACCTTTGTGGGGTCGATGATGCCCTTCTCCACCATGTTGACGTACTCTCCCTGCATGGCGTCGTAGCCGATTTCAGGGGATCCCTGCAGGATCTTCTCCACTACGAGTGAACCCTCCACGCCTGCGTTTTTGGCAATGGTCATGGCAGGAATACGGAGCGCCCGTCTGATGATGTCCACACCTGTTTAGATCGAGGCGCTCATTAAAATTGAAGCGTGTACGTAAACCTATGAGCAGAAGTGGCACTGTGAAGAGGGCGAAGCATGATCTTACCGATCTTCTGGTCAGAGTTGGCAGGTTTGAGGGTGTTGAGGGCAGGGATGCAGCGCAGCAGGGCACAACCTCCTCCAGGAACAATGCCCTCCTCGACAGCTGCCCTGGTGGCATTCAGCGCATCTGTCACACGGTCCTTCTTCTCATTCACCTCCACGTCACTTGTTCCTCCCACCTGAAATGGAGCAAAGGCGTCACAACTTTGTTTCTCCACAGGAAAAACCGGTCATCGACAAATGGTGCCGAATCCAACCTTGAGCACGGCTACTCCATCCGAAAGCTTTGCCAGCCTCTCGTTGAGCTTCTCCTTCTCGTAGTCACTGGTGGTGTTCTCCAGCTGCTCGGCGATCTCTGCCGCCCGTTTCTCAATCTCAGCCGAGCTGCCTCCTCCCTTCAGCAGTAGGGTGTCGTCTTTAGTGATCTGCACCTCGCCGACTTTGCCGAAGTCATGAGCCTGGATGTCTTCAAGAGCCAGGCCCAGAGCCTCATCCCCGAACACCTACAGATAATACAAAGAGAGACATACCATGAGATGGAGGTTCAGGTTTACAAAGATTTGCCACACTTAAGACTGATGAGAACCTACAGTCCCCCCGGTGGCGATGGCCATATCCTTCAGCTGGTTCTTCCTGTTGTCGCCAAAGCCCGGGGCTTTAACTGCTACCACCTGCAGCCCAACCTTCAGCCTGAAAATAAATTAAAAAAAAAAAATTGCTACACATTCAAAGTTGCTGCAGTGTCGTTCCCTCTATTTCTTAACCAGTTAACATGCATCTCAGTCCCTGACTTCACAACAACAATGTACCTGTTGAGAACCAAGGTGCTCAGAGCTTCTCCATCCACATCCTCTGCCACGATAACCAGAGGTTTACGGTGCTGGTTGGCAATTTCCAGAGCTGGCACAATGCTCTGGACACTGGAGATCTTCTTCTCGCTCAGCAGCAGGTAGGCATCCTGGAACTCACACTTCTGGCCTGGTAGAAACAGGAAGAAACAAGACTTGGCACGTGAAAAACACTCACATTTTAATGGGTACACAAACTGCTGCACCCAAAGCTGCGTTTCCAGTTCATGTTTTACTGTTTAGTGTGTTAAATCCAGTCAGCATAGTATCCAGGTTAGATGAGTGATGGTTGCAGTTTAAAGCATGCTTCTGTCTTATTTTACTTCAAACTCGTCTCTAAAGATTAGATTTGGATGCAAGCGAAAATACTGTAATAATTCAGTAAAGTAAGCTGTTTCAACACTACCCATTATCTACTGTCTACAGATAATGACTTCTGTTTAAAACACTGTCAGATGATCTTCTGGGCTGCTCGCCCTTTCCCTGATTATCCACGCATTACTTAAGCAACTTCTGCAAAGCTTACACTTTCTCCAGCAGGGGGCAGCATTTTACCCATCAGTGTGTGGAGATGTTTTTGGAAGCACGCTGCTGTTGAACTTTGGACGCTTTTCTTAGCCATAACCCCTACCTACCAGGTCACCGTTGTGAATACAAATGCCTTGTCTGGGCTCACTGCACCATCTTGTGGTGCAAACCAATATTACATGAAATAACCTTTTTAATACATTTATAAAGTGTCTAACACACTGATCCAAACAAAACCTATAAAATACAAATTAATTAAAAAAAAAAAAAAAAACCCTAACATGTTATGCTGGACATTCTAGTCAGGCAACTACAAAGAGCCAAGTGGCAACAACTAAAGAGAATAAATAGTCTAGATATGGTTTGTTTGTTGTGCAGTACAAGACAGTGGGATTCTTACAAGCCTTAACTGGTCATTTTATAATGAGTCCACAGCACTGGTTTATCAGTGAAAACTTAGTGAGTACTAATGCACAGCTGAAACCTGTGTTCAACAGCCTTACCTTTGGCAGTGTTGATGAAGTAAGGCGAGATGTAACCGCGGTCAAACTTCATACCCTCAATGATCTCCAGCTCATCATGCAGAGTCTTCCCATCCTGGCAAAGGGAATCAAACATTTACAAGCCGTCCTCAAAAGTCAGACGGTAAATGTTCATTGGATGAGTAAATGAGCTTTTCTCTAGCTGGAAGAAAGCTCCGAAACCAACCTTCACGGTGATGACTCCCTTCCGGCCAACTCTCTTCATGGCATTAGAAATGATGTTGCCAATCTCCACATCTCCATTGGCTGAGATTGTAGCAACCTGACAGAGCGGACTCACAATTAAACCTCAAATCCCAAATGCCCAAGGCCTCGTGGAGACAGCAGAAACATTACCATACCTGTGCGATCTCCTCGGGGGTCGTGACGGGCTTTGAAAGGTTCTTCAGCTCGTTGATGATAGTTTCTACAGCCATCATGACACCTCGGCGAATCTCCACGGGGTTCGCACCTTTGCTGATGTTGTCGAAACCTTCCTTGGCGATGGCACGGGCCAATACAGTGGCGGTGGTCGTGCCGTCGCCGGCCTCCTCGTTGGTGTTGTTGGCCACATCCTGCACCAGCTTGGCACCAATGTTCTTGTACTTGTCCTTCAGATCTATGCTCTTTGCCACCGTCACACCATCCTTGGTGACTTTTGGACTGCCCCAGCTCTGCTCGATGATGACGGTGCGACCCTGAAACGAGCCAGAAAGTTTCACAAACCTAAATATCTCCCTTTCATCTCTAGTATTTTCTTAAGTTTGTGCCATTGGTTGCATTACAAGAGGCCTTTAGAATCATTTAATGAATAATGCATTTTGTTTAACACTTGGCTGATGAAGGACGTAGGCTAGCATATCTGCTTTATTAGTCCAAATACGGCTCAGTTCTTTGTGAAATTAAACCTGCTATTGGTCAGAATTTCAGTGATGTCCCTACTCTGCCTTTGGAGGGCAGTGTAGCCCTTTGTGGCATTAAGTCAAAGTGTACAAATATCTGGCTGTAAAAGCCCTAGTCCCGCCCACCCGTTGTTCAAATCTCTGTATTTCTGAGGGCCAACCAATCAGTAAAGTTGGCTTAACACGAGACCAGGAGCTGAAAGCCTACACCAACACTCAGTGTAAGATATTAAGGATCTTTCTGTACCGTCTCCTAGAAAGCTGCTCTAATATTCAAGGGAAAAAAATCAAAGGGAAAAGGAGATGTGTGGCAGAAACACTGCTCACATACATGCTCTGTACTTCAGAACTTGTTTCATATGTAAAGAGTCAAATTCGAAAAGCAAATATTTATGAATACTTTTTTGCTGCTTTTAATGTTGAAAACTGATCTTAAAAGGAGACTGACTCTTTGACAGTTTGAGACTTCTTAGGAAGAAATCCAAATACAAGACAGACTTGTGTGTTAGAAGACACATGTAATGTTCCTGTGAGGCTTAACAGTTCATTGGACTACAGTGCTGCATATCAGCAACACTGGGCTCAGTGTTCAAAAGTGGCGTTACCTTTGGGCCCATGGTGACAGCCACAGCGTCAGCCAGCAGGTCCACTCCCTGCAGCATGAGGGCACGAGCGTCAGCCCCAAACTTCACATCCTTGGCGTAGGCTCGCGTGAGGTGGGGAGCCAGCGCCCGGCTCACAGGCCTCACCTGCCTCATGACTGTGGCTAAACGAAACATGTCTGTGGGAGGAAAACACAGGCGAGGCTGTAATGATCACTCCGAGTATCCCCAAGTTTAATTACATTTCTTTGCATATGTAATAACCACACCCCTAGTGGCCACAGACGGCATGACATGAGACTTGAATGAATGAATGAATATCATGGGTTGTGCTAAACAGGCTCAGCTTAAACAACAAGGGGGCACAGTCCCCTGGATGGACTTACCATTAATCTGCAAGTTTGCTGGTTTTAAGTGTTACTAATACTGGTTTTGGTCTGCCCACATATTCAAAGGAAAGAGAGGTGCAGCTGAATATATTTTATTACTATCTGAACAACACAATCTGACAGCCAAAAATATCTGAAAATGTGTCAATTAAGTGGCTGAAATTGAAAGAGATTCTACTAAGGTACAACGTAAAAAACAAACAAAAAAGACCCTGGAACATTTTAAAAAGGTTGAAGGACTTAGTAAAAATGACAAGGTCGTCCCAGAGCCAACCTGTTCCAACCAGTTAGGAAACCCTGCCAGTGACTTCAGTCAGACAGATCACACCTGCTTAGCGAACAATGACCACCTTTTAATCACCGAGTAACATCTCTAATTATCAAAAAATAAAAATTGTAAATTGTGGAGTATTGCAAGAACAACAAGCTATTATGATAGTTTAAATTTTGCAGTAGTAGTTTGCAAGAGCCATTTCTCTTAATTGGGGGGGGGGGGGGAAAAAAAAAAAAAAA